>JACEII010000020.1:6993086-7014766 GCA_014332785.1 Antheraea mylitta
CGGTACTTAAACGCACAGCGCGAGTCCACCTCACTGCACGATCTCAATGAGAAACTGGAGCAGGAGTTGCAACATAAGCAGGCTCAACTTAAGGTCAGTTCTGACTTCTTCTCCATTTGTATATCTTGTTCACCCCCTATAAGGTGTAGTTGGTAAGGTCGGTACTCCTATTCAACTTTGGTATTATTTCACTGTCGAGTATCTTAATATTAGTACGAGCTGATTTACTTATCCAATAAGGAGACACTGTACTGATTTTTTTAGATAATTCAAGAAAAAGCGTGTTTTATTATAGTAAACCAATAATTTATCTAAAATAAAAAAAAAAAACGTCCGCTATAAAAACTTTAGTAGAGCGGGTTGTGTGAATTCTCACTTTTGATTTTCATTTAAAACATTCCATTATGCAAATAAATTCATTACATAAATTAAAAAAAATCATCACATAGTCTGTAGGTACTAATCATTATTTTTTATTATATTATAATCGAACTGCTTAATTTGCTGTTAACATCTGGAACACAGCACATCGACATGAATCATTTAACACTCCCCCCCTCCTAACACCCCGTCCACGGACACGCCTCATGTAAATAACCATTCTCCGGCAGCTGCAAGAGGAGAAGATCGCTGCGATAGAGGAGAAGCTGGAACTGTCAGCGCAGAAGTTGTCGCAGATGTCGACGTTGCCCGAGATGGAGGAACAGCTGAAGGCAAGGATGGAGGCTCTCAACCAGGTGGGTCCGTCCAACTGCTTTAATGCCCCTGATTGTTTTAACCCATTGAAACATTCGCAAATAACATTCGCAATGGTTGCTGTTCGTTTATTTGGTAGCGGTACACTTTGTTTTCATTTTCAGCTAAATTAAAAAGTAGAGAGACATGACCTGTTGAAGCTTGAGTAGTAATTTGAATTAAGGTACTTTATAAAATACGTCACGTAAAATTATAACATTTTAGACCCCCCCCCCCCCTCTTTCCTCACGCTATGTCACATTCGCTGCGATCCGTCCCCTATCAGTATTGTATCATGAATGATAGACCCACTCCCCCTTTCATCACACTACTTTACAGTTCTTGCGATTCCCGCTTTGAATATAGTATCATAAATCAACCTCTCCTCCTTTTGTCACGATACTTTACGTTTTATGCGATCCCTCTTATGAATATGGTATCATGAATGACAGACCCTCTCCCCATTCGTTAGGATCAAATATAGCTTTTCCGATCAGTTTCTTCAATATAGTATTATGGATATTAGACCCCTCCCCTCTTCTCCCGCTACTCTATGTCGTCTGCAATCCACCTATCTATATATAAATGGAAAAGCCTCCCATTTGGCCCCGAAATATTGAAATATATGCGTAGAAATACGCATATATTCAAAAATATGAAATAAATTACTTTCTAGTTAATTAAAAAAAAAAGAGACAATAATGTGCAAAATTAATTGCTGCGAACGTCACGTTCCCTTAGACTATCCTATCTCCCCTGTGTCCCCTATCTGACCACTGTGACTTCCCCTTTATCACGTCTTATGACTGTGACTTCCCCTTGTCATATCTAGCCACTGTGACCTCCCTCTTGTCACATCTTGTGACTGTGACTTCCCCCACCTCCTATATCTGTGAAGGTATTTTGTGATAAGGCCTCTGACATGGATATCTATTAAATCTGTGTCCGCTTTACAATTTATGGATTTATTAGTTTGTATATGTTTTGTATTAAGTTGAAATATCATAGTTGTCATATACCCACATATTAAGATCAACACACGCCCTAGATTTTGGTGAATCATACCACGTTATGTCGTGTGGTAATTCGATATCCGCGTGTCGTTCCAGGCCCAGGAGCGTCACGGCTCAGCCGAGGACAGGATCCAGCGGCTGGAGGCGAGCGTCGAGGAGAAGAACGCGGAGCTCGTCCGCCTCAACCAGCGCCTCCGCATGAACGAGGAGCACAACACGCGTCTCTCCGCCACCGTCGACAAACTCCTCTCCGAGTCGAACGATCGGTCAGTCGATATGTCTAACTACTACATCGAACAGTTCCTCACTACCTTAAAGTAAAACTACTTAATGGCAAAGGGTGTCCGAATCGAACGGTCAGTTACTCACTTTGTCAAATTACAAAATCCAACAGTCCCTGAAGTATATAACCTGCGGACCTAACCGACGTGATATAGCGTTCAGATATGTCATCTCCATACATATTTCTATCTATTTGCATTAGTGATTGTAGATAAGCAACTTGGGTAGGCCCCCTGGGTTGGTAGGAATTTTTGTCGGGATCTAATTTTGTTATGTATGTTTGCTATGTAGATTTAATTCATAGTTTTGTGCTATTTCACTTTATATTCTGTAATATTGGTGGTGTTTTACGTAATGTAGTTGGGCGATTGTGCACAAGTGAAGTGATGGGAAATAAGATACCACGGAGTATGAATTCTGCGATGCCATAAATACTCCTTGAAGAGTTCTTACAAGTGAGCCACCGTCTTGTTAGAATATTAAACTTACCACAAGACAGTTGTAATATTATATTGTTACCTACTCGAAAATAATAGTAATAATCTGAAACATTGTTTGACGAAAATAAAATGTGTGTTTGACATCATACTATTGTAAATAATCATGCAATATAAATAGTAAAGATTACTTCAAACTGACCCTCGCATATTTTCCGTATTTACAACAAGTACGTGGTCCGCACCCTAATTATGGCACCACTCGACCGTGTGTATGTGTGTATTTAAATTTTTACATAATAACTTAGTAATAACAATAACTACGTCTAAAATAAATTTATATGTAGATATGCGGTGGGCAAATGGTTAAGAACATCTCCCTCCTCAGTTATCCTTTAGTGTTATCAATAAAAAATTGGAAAGTTTTAAATCATTTGTCGTCAACACCAGACATACTGTAGGTGGTAGAGCCACGCTGAAGCTATTACTGGCTTCAGCACGAATGGGTCGGTTCGCCCGGGATAGTACCATCCTCTCACAGAAAACCGTAACAGTGCTTGCATTGTTGCATATCGTTCGATCAGATAGAGCGTCGGAGGTTTTCTATGGTGAGATTCTCAAGGGCATTTCTGCCTCGCACGATCCCGTGCAATCGATTTCAGCAACGCATTTGCCACTCTCCTGGTGTTAGTGTTTATGGACGGCGGTGATCAGCTACCATCAGTTGAACCACTTGTTCATTTGCCTCCTATAATAAAAAAAAAATACATTATTCTACTTCACAACAGGTGAGATTGTGGTAAATAATGCGATAATTTAGAGATGAAAACAAAGGGAAATGTCGATGTCCAGGTTGCAAGTGCACCTGAAAGAGCGAATGCACGCCCTCGACGAGAAGAACGCCCTCACCCAGGAGCTGGAGAAGACGAGGAAGTACGCGGACGAACTGCTCGGGGAAAAGCAGGATGTACTCAAGGAACTGTCCAAGTGGAGAATGGAGACTGAACAGGTAAGCACTAAATACCTCAATCCGTCTGATGTAAATAGGTACTGTCGATGACGTACTATAAATACAAGTGCTATGTTATAAATTGGTTGCTGAATCAAAATATAATTCCTGGACCTATCTTTTGCTACAGCGGCCATATGAAAGCGCGATCTATCTGTTGTGTGGCCCCATCTCTGAACAACAAATTAAATCTCGTGTAATTAAATGTAGTGCAGAAGTTAGTTTTATCTCGAACAATATCTATGATTAGAATACACAAAACCTATATCGTGAATATATAATATTATAAAGAGGTAAAGTGACTTTGTAGAGGGTAATCTCAGAAACTACGGTCCGGTTTGAATAATTCTTTCAATGTTATATAGAATGGTTGTAGGCTATATATTGTCACGCTTAGACCAATAAGAACGGAGCACAGGTGAAAAATGTTTCAAAATTGGGATGCTTTTTCCTTTTGAGTACTGCTGCATGTTAGTGTTATATCTATTCCACGCGAACACAGTCGCGGGCAGAGGCTAGTCGTGAATAAGAGTGACCTGTGACTCGAAAATGTTCGGTTACAGCTAAAGAGGCAGATGCTGGAGCAGGAGATCGCGTTCAACATCCAGCAGACGGACGCGCTCACGAGGTCCCTCTCTCCGGGCGCTCCGCAGCACCCACCTCCTGGACTCTTCCAGCCCAAGGTCAAATCACATTTATTACATTTTATGAGCAAAAAACCTACGATCATGACCAATTCTCACCCATACCTCTTGAATTTTACACTATATCTCCCATTCATTAAAAAAAAGTTAAATACGCATTGAACACTTACTTATAATAAAATTTTGATCACAAAGACTGTTTGTTTAGAGGCTAACGCTGTTTATATTCAAACACTGTGTAAGACTTGCACTTTCTTACGGGAAATTCCTTATGGATACCCACCCTCCCGGGGAGAGAGTGGGTTATGTCCAACTCGTACGGACTAAAACCCCACTGTGCCGACAGACCGTGATGTTGGAGCGGCGAGGGATCGGTCTAAGCTATTCCCCTCAGATAGCCGCCCCAACGGTCCGCCCAGCGGAAGGTGGCCGCACACACCAGCTGCCTCCTCTCGAATGCCGGATCTCTGCAATGAAGGGATGAGCCCCCCGACTGCATCCCTTCAGGTCCAGCTACGGTGGCGAAACTCCCTCTCGCTACTCCCGTCTCTTACATTCTATCTCCTTGGGAAGTCGGAGGCTACCCACTACGTTTCCTCGCTGCCGTGAATTTGTACACGGCGGCGAGAACTCCTGTCTCCAATTCCCAAAGAAGGGAACCAGCGAGCGCAAAAGCCAACGCCGAGGACACCGTGCGGTACGCCCGGATCGCCCCCAGGGTCACCGTGCGCGCACGTTGTCTGCACCGAGGGCGTGCGCCCAGACCGGTGCCTTGTAGGTGGCCATCGCCCGCACGACACCCATGAAAAGTCGCCGGCACCCGGCCCCCCAATATTAGGGAGCAACCGGCCGAGTGCCGCCGCCGCCCTAGCAACTCGCGGCCCGAGCCCCTCAAAATGAGGTTCGAACCGCCAGCGCCCGTCCAGGGTGAGGCCCAAGTACTTCATTTTGGACCCCACCCTGATACGGGTGCCCTCCACCATTATGTGGGCCCCAGGTGATGACCCTAGCTGAGGTCCGAGAAATAACAGGGCCTCGGTTTTCTCGAGGGTCACTTTGAGGCCCAACATCCTTATGCGCCTGACGACGAGAGTTGTCGATCGTTCGATAATTTTGTAAAGCACGTAATTGCCAATCTCAAGACACTCAACGGACTTTGATTACAACGACTCTCTTACCTGTATCTTAATCTTTTTGAAATAACCACGACTTTCATTCCGACTTGTATATAGCTATATCAGGACTAACAAATCTTGGTGACTTAATATTACGCTCATACAACACGTCAAAGGAGTGAGTACTGAATCGTATCAAATTGCGATCAGCCCTCTCTCCGTTTCTTTTACTAATTCCAAATTACACTTTTGCGAAACTCCCGCGTTCGATAGTATAGACAAGGCGGAGTGTCTCGCCGCGAGTTTAGAGGAACAATGTTCACCGAACACAGCAAACACTGATCCTACACATATTGGATCGATAGAGACCTCGGTAGAGCGCGCGCTCGCGTCCCCGCCGGCGGATACGCTAACTCCTATCACTTTTGATGAAGTATCGGATGCTATCAAGCGTCTAAAGCTTAGGAAGTCCCCAGGTCCTGATGGGATCAGGAGCGAAGTACTGAGACTCCTTCCTGATCGCGTTATAACTTTATTGGTCTGCATCTTCAATCTTCAATGCGGCCATGTACCAGGGCCACTTTCCAGCCGTCTGGAAGAAGGCCGTAGTGATAGGCATACACAAGCCCGGCAAAGAAGCTACGCTTCCCCATAACTATCGCCCGATTAGCCTGTTAGATACATTAGGTAAATTATACGAGCGGCTCCTTCTGAACCGTCTCCAGGTCATGATTACAGATTTAAAATTAATACCACCTGAGCAGTTCGGATTTCGCGCCGAACACTCTTGCACGAATCAAGTACACCGCCTTACGGAGTACATTTTTTCAAAATTTAACGCCGATCCGAAACGTAAACCGAAACGCACAATTGCAGTCCTCTTCGATATCGCCAAAGCCTTCGATAAGGTCTGGCATGGAGGGCTCATACATCAATTATGTAAATTTCACGTACCCGATTACTTAATACATATTATCCGCGATTATCTCACTGATAGAACTTTCCGCTTTAGAGTGGATGGGGAACTATCCCCACCCCACCCAATACACTCAGGTGTGCCACAGGGCTCCATACTCGCGCCTTCGCTTTTCAATCTGTTCATCAGTGACCTACCTCGATCTCGGTGGGTCGAGATAGGTTGTTACGCTGACGATACCGTTATTTACACTTCCGGCTGGCGGTCGGACTTTCTTATGAAGCGCATCGAAAAGGCCGTTCGCACACTCGGGGAATGGTTTCGTCGATGGCGCATAGAAGTTAATCCAGATAAGAGTGCCGCAATACTCTTCGATCCCACGAAACGCGCAAATAAATTTGAGCCTATCAGGCTATACGGAATCGATATCCCTTGGGTCGAAGAGGTCAAATATCTCGGTGTTACATTCGATAGACATCTAAAGTTCAATTCACATATAGACAGAGCGCGAAACAAAGCCGCTATAGTCTTGGGTCGCCTCCATCCGTTGCTTTGTCGTAAGAGTAAGATGTCCCTCAGACACAAGCTCACTTTGTATAAGACGTGTATCCGTCCCGTGATGACATATAGCTACCCCGTTTTTGCGCATATGTCCAAAGATAACATTCATAAGCTGCAGGTTCTCCAAAATCGTGTTTTACGTAAAGTAACCGGTGCCCCGTGGTACATCCGGAGAGTCGATCTCCATAAAGACCTAGAGATTCCTTCTATCTGGGCGTATGTAAAATCACTTACGACTAGTTATTTTGAAAAAGCCGCGAATCATCCCAGTCCGTTAGTGGTATCCGCCGCACAATACGAACCCATACCGAACGCTGCGCATTATTATAGACGTCCGCGACATATTTTAATCGACCCTCCTGATGAAATAACGGCAGTGGACGATCAGTACCAGTCTGTCTCTCCAAACAAAGCGTGTTCACGCCCACGCCCGCGTAACCACAGATCACGCCGCCGTGGTCTGGGGGTAAATTTCGCTCCCGCAGATTAGGCATCCCTCGGCAGCGGCTCAAGTCTAGGTTCGATCCTTCGACAGGGAGCCCTTGAGTGCGTTACTTGCGCCATACAGTGACATAAAAATTTACATCACTGCTACAACACTACACGATCACCCCCACACACGTTCACGCCTACACGCTTACATATGGAAGTGGAAGGGTTTTATTTTTTCCCTTATCGAACTGGAAAAACTCTAATTCTCCGATAAAAAAAATATATGGAGGGGTTGTTGAGGCGTGTATGCTTGGTACACATATGCGTCTCAATAACTCAAACATATATGAATAGTTAGCTAGGTTAGCTAAGATAGGTCGCGAGTTTGCATGTAACAGGCAACAGCCAAGCCGAGGTGTGCCGTGCACCCTTGAGCTAGTTGCTCAAATAAAATCGGATGAGTGCCTTAAGCACTCGCCTTAGTAGTTCGGTGAAGCTGTTAAGACCTTACTAGGTCAATAGCGTAGTCAGTTCGAAAAAACTTTTGCGAAAACAACAAGTTTAAAAAAAGAATATGTTCAAAACCAAACCAAATTTTTCGAAACAAAATTTTAGTAACGGCATTTTTTTACATCAAAACGTAGCTTAAAATATACTATAACTTTTAATCCTTTAAAATGTTCGACCCTGTTTAATAAAACGCGTGTTAAACGCGTGTCCATTTTTGTTTTTGTAATACGACTGTATATGTTGTGGACCAAATTTCTGTTTAATTTGATCACCAGACTTGTGTAATAATAGTCCACTTAAATGCTGTTAAATCATTACTAAACAAGAAAATGTTTAGAATTTATAAAACAATGTCAGTCATTACTAAATATAAAATATAATATCATACATTGAAATAGAAGAAAAAAAAGGTGTGTGTGTGTGCGATTCACACATGATAGGAGTGAAACTTCAGTAAATCGAAAAAAAAAAGATCAATATAGCATTGGAAATGTGACGTCTATTTGCGGAAAAAACAATCCCAAGGCGATTAACCATCCAAGTACTGACTGCGCCCGACGTTGCTTAACTTTGGTGATCGGACGAGAAACGGTGGACATTGACGAAAAAACATTTCTATCTACGCGTCTCTCTCACATATGTGTGATGTCACAAAATATTAAATTGAAACTATTTCAATCTTATTATTATACAAATAGGGTTGCAAATGTTTTTGTGTTTCTTACATGTCATTTTTCATTGCATCTGGTTTGAAATCACAACGATTCTAAAGAAGTTTCACTTCAAAAAAAGTTGAGAGGTTAACCAACAAATGTTCACTTGGGTTTTCTATCTTAACATGAATTCTAAAAGATATCTTCTAGAATATACTTGTATAATAAAGTATCTATGATGTTTCAGCTGGAAGGTTCCTGGGAGAAGCTGCAGCAGGCTCATGTTCTCGCCAATGTGCAGCAGCAGTTCGACGTTTCCAGCGATGCTGAGGTACGTCTAGCCTTGTGTTTACAGATCATTATTCTACTTATGCGTATACTTAAAATTAAACTGTCTTTTGTTTTTTAAGAAGTCTGAATATTTTGTTCTCGGAATGAATAAATTGATTTGAACAAAGTCTATACGGACAGGTAGAGCACTTTTAAGGTATTATTCTGGTTATATGGATATAAATATTCTTTTCACTATGAAATTACATATATATACATCATACATAATGTTATTGCTATAGAAAATAATACAAGATACTTATATCCAGGAGAGAACGAGTGTTCCCCAACGGGTAGGCCATATCTACTTTAAAGAGAAGGACGTTGCGGACACAGGTATTGTAGTAAAGTAATAATGTGTGTGTATGTATGTTTGTAGAACGATGAGTCCGACGGCGGAGTGGAGGGAGGGCACACGGACGCGGCGGCGCTGGCGCTGATGCTGCAGGAGCAGCTCGACGCCATCAACACGGAGATACGCCTCATCCAGGAGGAGAAGCAGACCACGGAAGCCAGGGCCGAGGAGCTAGAGTCCAGGGTAATGTATCTCCTTCAAATATATAAACATGTATATAAAAACCTAATGTCATCATGTTTGTCCACAATGAACTCTGAAACTACTCGACCGATCTTTGTGTAAAGTTGACATCTTTTCTAACTTGAGAGATCTTATAATTTATGTACTCAATATGACTGTCAATGATTATTATTGTTATTAATTGTACGATTCATCAATCTCGAACAGATGGCGCTTTAAATTAGTTGAGGGGAAACTGTAGAAGCGAGTATTATAGACATCTCATAAATGGCGTCACGTTTTAATTTTAAGTATCTTTGTTAATAACTTAGCCACAGTAACGCGTGGTCGGGTCAGTTACATAGTGTGCTGCGTGGGAGGGACAGCGCCGCATTCTGGCGGTAGCAGTAGGGGGTAATTTTCGCTGTCCAATGTGCCATGATCAGACACAGGCAACAGCCGTGGCGAGCAGTGGCCTCCATCTACGAGGAGGTCATTTCGCAGAAGGAAGCGGTGGAGGGCTCGCGAGATAGACCCTCTGAGTGGCCGTTTCCGCCAATAGAGGACCAGCGGGAGGAGGCGGCGCTTTGCCCAACTTCTCCCGCCACCGCCGATCTGAGGGGATGGGCGGGGGGCTCATCACCTCATTGCACAGGTCCGGCGGACAAGAGAGGCAGCTGGTGTGTACCCAGTCTGCCTCTCTATAGGCAGGAGCCCGGCGACCACCTTCCGCCGGGCGGACCGTTGCGGCGGCTCCAAAAGGTTGATTAGCTATCCCGATCCCTTGCCGCCCCAACAATAACGGTCTATCGGTACACCGTTTATGGTTTTAGTCCGTGCGAGTCGAACATAACCCATCCTCTCCCTCGGGAAAGTGGCGAATCCTTAAGAAATTTCACCACGTTAAAAAAAATATAAAATAATAACCTACTTATAGAGTGCATTGGTGCTATTACTTTTCAGTTATACAACTCGCTCGATATTGAATACCAATACATTCAAATTATAACCATGTATGTGTATATTATAATGCTTTATAATGACATTTACAGATAATGGTTGATTTGATATATGCTTAAGTCTATACTTATGCTAAATAAACTATTGTCATTACCTTGTAAGAGTAAACTTATAACCATGTAATAAATATATTTTAATATTTATTTGCATTCGGTACAAAATGTGTCATATTAATATATTATTTACTAAAAATGTTTTCATATATATATGTATTCAAGTGCAGTAAAAGGTTCTTAAAAATCAGTTGTATAGTTTAAAAAAAACCACGCATAAGATACGTACTAGTTATAAATAGAATAACCGGTTTTACCTTGTATAGTGAGCAGGAAATGAATTTATATATTTTACATTTTTATATCGGGAAATGTGTTTTTGCGTACGTTTCCATCTGTATATGTATTTCTAACATATTATATGAAAGACAGAGATATATGAGGAAGAGTGGAAGTCAGTTTAATGTTTATCGACAAGCAAATGTATCGTGAATTGTAATTTGTTCGTGTTTCCAGGTGGGTAGTTATGAGCACATGAACGTGGTGTCGCGGCGCGGGGACTCCCCACCGCTCGCGCCCTCCCCCTCGCGTCCGCACCTGCCGCATCTGCCGCCGCACCACAAGTACCATACGGTCAGTACGCACACACACACACACACATATACACAAACACACACACATATACACAAACACACACACACACACATATACACAAACACACACACACACACACATATACACAAACGCACACACAGACACACACACATATACACAAACACACACGCACACACATATACACAAACACACACGCGCGCGCGCACACACACATACACACGCACACACACACACACACACATATACACAAACACATACACAAACACGCACACACGCGCGCGCACACACACACACACACACACACACACATGACAGGAACACGCTCAATTTGCTACAAAAACTCCCTCGAAATCTAATTTGAATAAATTAAATTATCGCAAGATATTTGTAATATATTTGTATTTGTAATATTTGTACCTACTTAATTGACAATGACAATAATCATCTGGGAAATTTGATACAAAAAAATGGGACAATACATTCTGAAATACAATGTTTTTCTAAGGTCACTCATTCATATATATATGTTTAAATATTTTTACCTATTTTTTTATACATGTACGAAGAGGGATATCATCATCCTAACGATATATTGATAGGGCGGTCGCAGAAAATAAGACATAACCCGATAAAAGGGTGAATAGTTTTTAAAAGAGGAAAAGGGTCTGACATACAAAAAAAGCATTTTTTTAGAGAATCTTATTTATAAATATTTTTGTGTTATTTGTACATTATTAAGCATTAATCTACAAATATTATGTTAAATTTTCATAATTTTTATTCTAAATTAGGTCAGTGTTAGTAATGAGAACCAAGTTACTTCAAATAATTTAAGTTAGGAAAACTCATAATCGCTTCATCTGAAAATAAAGAATCAAAAAAATTTGTTTAGTAAACACATTTATTTATATTGGATTCGAACGAAGGATAAAAACAATATATATATATATATATTTAATTTTTGGTAAAAGTGCATCTGATCTTCGCCTAAAATTAGTATTTTGGTTTATTAGAAGATTAAGTTGTAGTAATTGAGTTTAAGAAATCCTTCGTTCATAGCATAAAATTTACGTGACTTATTTTATGAACAGCCTCTAAGTAGTATTTTTTAAATATATAGTCAGTAATGAGTCGTTAAAGTGATTACATAATTACAGAGTAAGATTACTGTTCACTGACAGTACTGACAATAGTACAAGCTGTAATATACTTATGTAATGTAATATATTGTATTACTTGTGTAAATGTATACGAACTAATCTACATTGAGTGCCTTTGAGCAAATGTCAGATCTTTTTACTCAAGTAGACAAGAGAATATTTGTATATGTGTCTATGACACACCTTGTAGCCATATTGGTTTGATGAATTTTAACATATTAAGATATAATTACATTTTTCTTAATTGTGCATATACTACATATTTCAGTATGTGAATAAAATAGAGAATTTTTGCAATAAGTTCTCTCAAGTTTTACACGTTTTTGATGCGTTATAAGTAATCATTATAGTAAAAAATGAAAGACAAGTCTTAAGCCGATGTAACACACTGTGAAATTAGTTAATAAATCTTTTACTCTTTGAAATATTATATAAAGGATTGTTTTTATAAAATGTATTAATTATTCTGTATAATTTAAGAGTAAAAACTTTTATTTCATCATTCTAATTTTTGATTCGGTGCAAAACGTTAAAAGTGTATACTAAGTCTCTTCATTATATTCGCTCTAAACAGGTATATATATAGGTATAGGAAATGGCCAGTACTGCAGAACGGCAATTTCATAGGTAAAGACCTATTATATGGTGTAAGATAGTGTTGGATAGTAACGCGTAACGGTGTGTGTATCGGTAGGCACCCGCGTCGATGTCACCAGCGCACTCGCTGTACCGCGTGCCGCCCGCCTCCGAGAGCCTGCCCTCCAGCCAGGTCTGTCATACCACCAACACCACACCACCACCATACTCATTCACCACCACCACACTCATTCATTCCTACCACACTCACTCACCACCGCTATATTCACTCACCACCGCCATAATCACTCACCACCGCTATAATCACTCACCACCGCCATAATCACTCGCCACCACCATGATCACTCGCCACCATTATACTCACTCACCACCACCATACTCATTCACATTCACACATATCTGTGTGTTGTCTCTGAAACTGTTGCACCGATTTTGACGTAAGTTTTACTAGCATATACAGAACTTGTTAGACTATTATTTAGCATTCTTATTATTATATTATATATATAAACTATGGAACTGTCCATAAAATTACGTCACACAACATTTTTTGTAGACTCTCCTTCGTACCGCTGTCATATTTTCTGCGACTTCTATCAATGTTGCGTCAATAATGATACACTCTATATGTACAAATATAAAAATATTTATGTACTTAGAACTATGAAGCGAATGACGAATGATTTTCCCTTAAAAAATAAATCGTGAAAGTAAATTCACAATAAGCGATACCCAGTAGACGCGAACGTATTATATGAACGACTCCTAAGAAGATAACATACTATATGTTTAACACATTCCGTGCTCCGTGTACCATCCGAGATACATGTTAGACTTGATTTTTAGGCTACGTATACCGCCGGTAGTACACCTCAGACTTGATTTTTTGGTTAGCTGTACCACCGGTGATACATGTTAGAATTGATTTTTACGCCACCTGTATCACCGGTGATACATGTTAGACTTACACCCATATTCTAAAACGTTTCCTCAAGCGTTACTCCACTCCACTCAACCTTAGTCAAGGAAAATGGTATTCTTAGTTGCAAAATTTCTCCTCCACTTGACGTTTCTCGAAATTTTTCCTCATTCGAGGTGAGTAAGCAACTGTCAAACTCAAGGTACATCGGGACCTACCTTAAGGAATATTTACGCTATTGTTTACTGCATTCATACGTCTACGGTTGAAAACGAAAGTGTATTATTATTGTGATTGTTTATTCTGATGGATTTCCAATTATTTTTAAATTATTTATATGATAATCCATATGATTATCCTGAACGGCGGTATTTACGAGATGCAGAAAACCCTTCTGAAGTTTGCGACAATGTAGAATTCCAAAGACGTTATCGTTTTAGGAAAGAAACTGTTTTGAACATATTGATGCCGCTTGTATTCAACAGCAGAATTGGAAGCAATAAAAGAGGACTACCCGTTCCACCTTTGATTCAGTTGTTAGTTGCGCTAAGATTTTATGCAACTGGAAATTTCCAAGTAAGTAAAACATGTCTAATGTAGATTGTTAAAAAAACATGATTTCTTTGATTCATTAACAATTATAAATATCTTGCTTTTACTTTGCAGATTGTATGTGGAGATTTGCATAAAATTAGTCAATCAGTAACATCAAAAATTGTGGCTAAAATCTCAATGGTAATCGCTCTCCAAATACGTGAATATGTTAAATTTCCGACATCTAGTGAACAAATAATAGTCAAGCAAAAATTTTATCATGCTGCAGGGTTTCCAGGTGTATTAGGGTGCATAGATTGTACACATATACCAATTAAGAACCCAGATAGACGGCATGGCGAAGTATACCGAAATCGTAAAGGATTTTTTTCCATTAATGTACAGTTAATTTGTGGACCTAATATGGAAATTTATGATATTGTAGCACGTTGGCCGGGATCCGTACATGACTCACGTATATTTATAAATAGCAGATGTAGCATGAGACTTGAAAATGGGGAAATTTCAGGTATATTAATAGGGGACAGTGGATATGCGCAGACATCATATATGTTTACACCAGTTTCAAATCCGCAAACTATGGGAGAAATACGGTATAACAGATCTCATATAAGCACAAGAAATGTCATAGAGAGATTGAATGGTGTTTGGAAGAGGCGGTTTGCTTGTTTGAGTAGAAAGCTCCAAAACAATTTAGTAAACACTTCGCATATAATTGTTGCCTGTGCAGTCCTCCACAACATCTCTTTATTAAACCATGAAGATATTATTGCTGAGCCTGTCGTAGACCTGCAAGAGGTACCAGTACAAAATGTAAACGATACTGAACGTGGTAGCATAGTGAGAGCTGCATTTATTACAAGACATTTTGAATACTAATTTTAGTTGTTTTGTGTTTAAGTCAAAATGTCACGTTTGTCTATTAATGTCAATATTTTGTGTATAATAAAATATGTTATATTTATTTATAATAATACATTGAATAATAAAAGTTTAACATAGTTTTATTTAGGTTATTTGTGCTTGGCAAGGCACTTATTTCAGAAGTATTTAATTATTGTAGTAAACATAATACTTCTGTCAACAGGAAAGCGAAACTTTACAGAGTTTTGCTTGTAGAAAAATAATTCTTCATAATACAAGGAATAAGTTGATTTCACAGGTATAATACAGTGAAATGCTAAATATCACACACATAACAACATGAACAAACTATGCATCACTTTTATATACTTGTAATTTGATTTATTAATCTAGTGACACAAATGAATCAATTTATTTGTTTACTATAATAATCATTTATTAGATTTATACAGAATTGTATATAATGTGCATACCATAGCATGGTGGTAAGATGTTTTGGTCATTTTTTTTGTTTTGATAATTCTGCTACTTCTTGTTTGGCTTCATTGCATTGTAGAATCGTTTCTGCATTTTTTCTTTCTATCACAGCCCTTGCATAAATTTCTTCAGCTGCTTTCACTAACCATTTCTTTTCTTCAATGAGTAGAGAGTGCAGCTCTTCTTCTCTTTCCTGTATTCGTTGATAGTTATTCTTTCTTATTTGAAATTCCTCATCGATTACCTTCACTCTAATATTTTTAGCAGTACCTAGGCAGAATTAAAATAAATTAGTTGATGTTAATCCTTATACCTATGTAATTCATTTTTGAGATGAGATATTATGAATGTAAGTTTAAGTTATAAAAATGGAAAAATATCTGCATATTTCAAACTGTACATTTTCATTCAATACAATATATTTTATTTCACAAATACTACATCCAAGCATCTGTGTATTTTTTGTGTAAAAGTATACTTGCTATATCTAAGAAGTCAACCAAGATAATGTACTATTAAAAATATAACATTTCAATATACTTTATTTTCTGTTACATGGAGCTTTATTATATACATATCACATTGTTAAAACGTAAAAAAAGAGATTTGTTATTATATGCTGTATAATTAAAAATATAATGTGATTGTTGGAACAGTTACCTGGTGTCCGTTGTCCACTTGCACTGTAATCAGTATAACGAGATCCAGATTGGGCACAATGATCTGTCAAATTATAAAATAGAAGTTATTTAAAATATATGTTTTAAATCGTAATAATGTAATCATTGTTTTAGAAAGGAAAAAGTTTTCAATATTGTAAATACATTGAAATGGGTACATACTAAAATTATTGAACTACCTTTTTCATGTTCAGTTTCTGGCCCTGTTGTTTCTTGTACAGCATATAATGAAGACAGTAAACCAGGTTCATATCCGGGCACAGCTATTTCTGATGATATTAGATGTGAACCTGTCTCAGTGTGGAAGATCTCTAAAAATAAATTATAAAAAATAATTCATTTATTTGCTACATAATCACTACTGTAATAAATATAGTGTTACAAATTTACCTTGATAAGTCTTTTCTGGCAAATTGTCACTATCAATTACATCCTTATTTTCCACATCGGTTGGTTCTAATAATGCTTCATCTACCAACATAGGTTCATCTTTTGATAGCCCAGGCTTGGGATGGAATGATCCTCCTCCTGTCCTCATACGTTCTTTTTTTTCTAAAGCTAGAAGAGCTTTTTTACGAGTTTTCAAGTTGTCCCAACACTTTTTTAATTGAGATTCTGTTCTCTAAAAATTTTATGTAAAATTTTAATTGAATAAATGGTTTACTTTTCGACATAACTAAATTTAAAAGAAACTACTTTAAGCTCTTTTCAATTATGATAATAATGTATTATTACAGACAAAAATACTACACGTAATAAAATTAAAAGCAATCACCAAATCTGTTATTTAAGCGTGGTATTTATAATATCGCATTATAATCAAATAAATCAAAATGTACGTAGTTTATACATGACAACTCACCTTAGAATTACATTCAATTGCGTTAAATTCTTCCACTAACCGTGCCCAAGCATTTTTCTTCATAGCAGAGTTACCGGCAAATATTGTTGAAGTCGAATTTAATTTATATTTAATTATCAGTTCTTGTAAGCATATCTTCTCTGACTCACTAAATATTTGTCTCCCAGACATATTTTTTTAAATGGATAAGTACTAATATATCAAATAAAAGCAGAGTTACAACCACACCACAACAAACATCAAACGTAAATAAAAAGACACAAGTGACGTAACGCAGATAAAAAAAAGAACAGATAATTGGCAAGTTTCGAATAGCCATAGACGAAAAGATAAAAAAATACGCTGTAATCTATGATTTAATGACGTATACAATGACGTTTCACCTCAACTCAACCTCATTCGAGTATCCTAGAGATTACATCAAGACCAAGTTGAGTCACAACTTAGAATACCGATTTCGAAGATTCCTTGAGGTACTCTTTATGTCAACCTCGAATGAGTTGAGTTTGAGCAAGGTATGAGATAACGTCTTAGAATATGGGTGTTAATCTTAGGTCACCTGTACCATCGGTGGTACACGTTAGACTTGATCTTCAAGCCACGTGTCGTACATTCTGTGGTACGCGAAGGAATTACTTATGTCATAATTACTGTACGATACATCTATTTTTAGTCAGAATATAAAATGGGTTGGTTCTGTGCAACTGCCGGTACACCTATAGGTGTTTGCTGACAGGATGTTTGGTCATGGTTTTATAAGAATCGTTATTCTGTTTATTATGATAGAACGGTACAGTTATCTGCAATTTTTTTAACTTTTTTAAATATAGATCTTATCTGACGAATCGAGATTATTGAAGCATGAATAAATGTCAAATTTAGATTCCTTTGATAATAATTGAAGTTTGTTTTGCATAGTATATGTAGACCCGTACGTAGGGGGGATATGTATATAGAGAGCGGTGCATGAGATAGAGTCGTTCTGTGCGACAGCTGCAGCTGTGCGAGGAGGCGGGTGTGGGGGGTGTGGGGGGTGCGGAGGCGGGCGCGGAGTCCCCGCTGACGCAGCGCTCGCTGCGGCTGGAGCGCGCGGCGCGGGCGCTGCACGCGGAGCGGGACCGGCTGCGGGGGGCGGCGCACTACCAGCCCTCATACGATTCGTTAGTATACTAATTATCATCTTTATCAAACCCACAACTTTATTTATATTACACATAGCTCTCTAAAGCGACTCTTCATTACTCAAAATTCCTATGTTAATACAGAAAGAGTTTAATTTCAATTATCTTTTCTTCTTTTCTGCAGACTCTTGGTCCGCAGCTTTTTTTGCTTTCATTTGTTTATTGTGTACGTCAAAAATCGTATCTGTGAACAACTATTGAGTGTTTCCGTTTTTATTTAATTAATATATTTTTTCAATGATATTATTATGCCTCGTTAATTACTGTTGGTAGTGCCTGGCTGGTTACAAAAAAATATTAATAAAAGCCTACTTTAGTTATTTACTTAAACCTAATTTAATATAATATAAAAATAGTAACTAAATGAATATTAAAGAACCAACATAAAAGGCAATATAATGTAGTCCAGTAAAGCTGTGACGGCCTAGTAAGGCCAATAGTGTACCAAAATCGGCTGAGTACCTTAAGCGCTCGCCTTAGTAGTCCGGTGAAGCTGTTAAGACCTTGATGGGTCAATAGCGTAGTCATTTCGGAAAAAAAAGCCAATAATGTAGTCAGTCGAAAAAAAAAGCAATATAATCATTGTATGAAATAAAATTAGACTTTTAATTTGACTTGGCCTTATTCGAAGCTTATTTATGGGGGTAGGCACTCCGTTTCTCGTCTGCTTGCTCACTTTGATAGTAAATACCACTGACTTCCGGTCAAGTACCTCACTTGGCAAAATAATACGTCCTTAGCGACGCCATCTTTTTGCTTCATTGCGTCGAATAATACCAAACAGAATAGAAATTATTTAGCTTCGAATAAAGTAAGTAAATTAATATGTTTTATTCTAAGGTGCAACGGTTCTGTTAATAATGTCAACAACTGTTACGTTTGTTTCCACGCTTACACAGGACGTCGATAATGTCAGGCAGTCTCGCCCGGATCCCCATACACAGGTGTTCATCTAGACCTAACCTAAGACCTAAAGTAGACCAACGGAAAGTCTACCTGTCAGATCCGAACCTGGCGACGGTCTGGTGCGATTGTCCAGACACACAGCTCAACTATGTCCCTCACAGATTGTGCTTGAAATCTAATCTTTATAAAATCTTAGATAATTATTTATTTTATCATCCCAATTTGGTTAAATCTGCGAGCTATATTTAATAATAATGGACAAAATGAGCAAAACAGAGGTAATCTGTATAGTAAACTCTACCATATCGTATGTTGAGCAGTGGCCGCACGTCTCACGGACTGTTACCACTAACGTAAGATATTATGGCATACACTTGTATGATATATTTGATGTAAATAATTGTTTTTGTTTATTCCAGTTGCGTTTTGTATTCGAATATTTTAATTCTCTATATTAAATATACATCAGGATGGTCTTTATTTTGACAATATTTACATGTACTCTTGAGAACTTGTGGAGTTAAAATAAATAAGAAAATGTTATTTATGTTCCAAGCCTCTCTTAATATTAATTCGATGTTACATTCTTATCTGAATAACATGGGATTTTTGACCTCCGAATAATAAATATTTCATAATACAATATTTAGAATTTTATAAATATGTTACCTTCAGTATAAATTAGAAAACGTATTAATTGCCCTTCCAAAATAGATTACAAATACATAATATTTAAGTGTTAGATTTATTTCCATATCTTAAAAACAGTTTTACTTCTATTATTTCAATCCAAACAAATGTCTTATCCTATGTCTTATCATATTGGTAGCATTAAAATTTAAAAATATAAGAAAGACCACCCCATTTTTCTACATATCTATGGTAGAAAGGCTAATTGACTAACGTGTATTAAGTGTATTGACAATATTTACACGTTAGTCAATTAGCATTTCCATAGGTTACATATTTTAAAGTGTAATTACTACTATATATACCACATCGATTATCAGTATTGATTTTGCCGTAGAAATATTTATCAGTAAATATTTAACAGAATAACATGACATAACATATATTGATAATAAAAATGGAATTACTAATTTATCTTTTTTTTTTATTATTGATCTCAATATCTTCTATAGTCGTTGCCGTTGAGGGTACGTTATAAATCTATAAGTTTTGTGTGACCCCTTAACATCCAGTAGTAATCATTCAATATCAATATAATAATTAATATAAAAGCTAAAGAGTAACTTAGTAATTCCATTTTAGCGTGCTATATATAAGTAAATAACAACAACATTGATTTATAGATTTCATATCACGTAAGGTCATTATATCAACAGTGTAAAGACTAACTGACTAACGTGAATTTCATTATTATTTACGCGGTAGTCAGTAAGACTTTCTGTCATCTGTCATATTATATTTCTATTACAAGGTTTTCCGTAATCATTCATCCCAGCCACCAGATGTAGGCCTGTTAATTACTATGCAATTATGCTAGTGCTGTAACTAAGAAGGTAATGAACGCTTGGGACAAGATTTGTGTTTGGCGTTTCCCAATGACTACTTTGCAGGAATAGAAACTTTTGAATCGTAATCAAAATATAATGTGCTTATTAACCAATAGTTTGCGGGCTGTAGGTCTGAAAGTTTTTTATACCCTTGAGGTTTTCACCCCCTAGCAGCGTCTCCTATGACCAGGTTTCTAATTATCACTCTAAATGATTTATAACGGGAGCAGTAGTGATGTAACTATACCAGATTTTTTAACTTCCGCAATTTAAATTATTGGGAATAAAACATCCGTTTTTCTATTGCTACATTACAAATAGAAATAATGTAATACAGTTCGAGCCAGGAGTCGCTGGGGGGAGGTGGCGGTGGAGGGCTCGCGTGGGGCGGAGTGTCGCCGGGTGTGCCGCGGGGGGTCTCCTCAGCCGCCTCGGCAGTTTCCATCGCTTCCATGCACCAGCAGAAGAAGCGGGGCATCAAGAGTTCACTCGGCCGACTTTTCAGCAAAAAAGAAAAAGCCGGAATACAGGTAAATACAATTTATATCAGGGGAGTTACTTTCTCCTTCTTCTACTTTCTAAAGTTAATTAAGTATATTGCATGATTACTTTTGTCTACATTGTTTTCGCATGCGTTTTCTTTGCAGTAATTCTCTCTCTTATTTAATATACGGTGGTGATTGAAGTTACAGCAGGGCCAAGGTGGCAGGTCGCTGTCGTCCGCCTCCTCCCTCGGGCTGTCATCCCTTGCGGACGACGCGCTCCCCACCACCGACCCGCACGCGCCTGTTCCGCCTCCCCACCATCAGGATTACGCCAGGACCAAGGGCAAGTACGTACCTTCTCTTCCCATCGCCCAACCCCCATCTCCATCCTCCAAACCGTATTCCCCATCTAATATTCCAACCCCCAGTATACCCCAATAATATTTGCACTACTGCATTAGAGAATGTCTTCCAAGTACGGAGTAAAACGATTTTAATGGTCGTCTCACTGTTTTCCACATTGTGAGGAATAAAAGTACTGGTAGTGTGGTATGCCGTGAGATGGCGTTAGTGTAGCCGGAATGGGTGTGTGCAGGGACCGCGACTACCGGCACGAGCTGCTGGGCGAGGCGATGCGCGCGGGCACACCGTTCGCGCTGTGGAACGGGCCCACGGTGGTGGCGTGGCTCGAGCTG
>JACEII010000020.1:7014776-7054383 GCA_014332785.1 Antheraea mylitta
TCTCCGACCAGGAGATACAGCGCGAGATCGGTAAGCACTACACGCACGCATGTACACGTACTCGCGCACGCTCACATATATACACGCGCGCGCGTGCACACGTTCACATCTACACGCGGCGTTGATTTGGCACGCACAAATGCGTACGCGCTCACGCTCACATATGTATATACACGCGCACGATCACATAAATACGCACGCCCGCGATCGAACAGGCACGCACGTATACACACGATATGAATTTGTATGTCTTAAGTTATAGTGGACGCCCAGTGGTCGACATTCGACCATAGTTTATTGATTTTTTAGAGTTTTAACTTTATTAGGGTTCTTTAATCAAAGAGTAATTATTATACTCTGCTATAATGAAAGGTTTCATCATGGAAAAAAATCTTAATTTGATTTCACAAAGTATTTTTTGGCTCATTTTCTTATTAAATCATCATTTGAGGTGAGTTCACCATAAAAATTCTAAACATTATAATATTAACTTTGACTTTGGTAATATTGTAATATTGTATATAATTACTCTTTTGACAACATTAAGCCAAACTACATAAAGACTGCGTTTCAGTAAGTGCTCACATCGCTCACAGCCGCGAGTTTTCCCGTTTCACTTAAGATCAAGCGCGATAATCGTTAACGCTAGTAGAATGCATTTATGGGCGTTTTGCGCGTTCTGATAAATAATGCAAATGGCGTTCTAAAAAATATAAAGCAAAGGCTTTAAGAGGTTAAGTTCCAATTTGTAAGTTTTTCAGTAAATTTTAATTATAATAATAAATAAATATATAATAAAATATATAATAAATATAAATATAATAAATATATTGATTTAAATATATTAAAAAAATGCATAATTCAATTTTTTTTTAATTATCATAATAATATTAAAATGACCTCTTTGGTCAAATAAAAAAACATCAAATGACTGTAGATTAATTTCTACATAGAATTTTACGTTTCACAACCATTTTGCAATAGAATTTAAAATTATCAGAACTTAAATAACATATTTCATGTAAATATATTAATAAATTTAATCAATGCAATAAATATAATATGGTATTTAATATAAATATTCTTTACCGTATCAAATAATGAATTTTTTGCGATTGCCATCTTTATTGAAAATCCCGCTAATATTGTCAACGCTCACACCCAGATATAGGGCGTCGTAAGCAACGATCGTGGTCGTCTAGTGGAACGAGTAAAAGACTATTGTGAGTGTTCTGAACATCATGTGGAACGCGCCCAAAGTGAATGCATTCCTGTCACCTAAAAATTTTGACATCCAATAAGACCAAAGAGAATAATAATTATCTCAGTGGTTCCATAAATGTAGTAAAGATGAATTATTTATCAATTAACAATTTGACCAGTTGATTTCTAAGGACATCTAAGGCATGCAACGTCATTCATGTTAAAAATATTGAAACATAAGAGTAAAGTAAGCAGTAGTGTGAGTAATGTATATTTTAATTGTATTGAAATGCGTGTAATGCATTTTATTTTAAAAAAATAGCTTTCTGCCTTTCTCCTTTATATAGACTTTAACTGTGCTAAATTTCACGTTCATCCATTTGTACAATTTGCTTAAAAAGGTGTATAAAGTTTTGGCTTCACGTATATATATATACTATATGATTAGCATATAAATAATAAGTAAGTGGTTGTGTTGTGTTTGTTAACAGGTATCAGTAACCCTCTGCACCGGCTGAAGCTAAGGCTGGCGATAAAGGAAATGGTGTCACTGACGTCACCATCGGCGCCGCGCGGCACCGCCTGTGCGGCGCTCGCCTTCGGGGACATGAACCACGAGTGGATCGGCAACGTCTGGCTGCCCTCGCTCGGTACGCATGCACTCACTCACTCACTCACTCGCACTCGATAAAGGAGATAGTGTCGCTGACGTCACCATCGGCGCCGCGCGGCACCGCCTGTGCGGCGCTCGCCTTCGGGGACATGAACCACGAGTGGATCGGCAACGTCTGGCTGCCCTCGCTCGGTACGCATGCACTCACTCACTCACTCACTCACACTCGATAAAGGAGATAGTGTCGCTGACGTCACCATCGGCGCCGCGCGGCACCGCTTGTGCGGCGCTCGCCTTCGGGGACATGAACCACGAGTGGATCGGCAACGTCTGGCTGCCCTCGCTCGGTACGCATGCACTCACTCACTCACTCACTCGCACTCGATAAAGGAGATGGTGTCGCTGACGTCACCCATGCCTGTACCTCGGCACCTTTTAAGGCATCAAGATACATAAACAACCGATAACTTCAACCAATAGCGTTTGACGTCATTAGTAACACCCCTGATATAGTCAATAGCGCGGTATCACTGGGTGGCTCCCCCGATATGCTTTTTATTGTTAGGTCAAACAAATCTATTTTAGTTTCATTTATACTTTAGATCCATGTATTCTACATAGATATATCGTAACGATTAATTGCGTACTAATTATAATAATTCTTAGGTCATTCTCAATTTATTTGTCATAGGTGAAAACTTTCTTAAAGATATATTATTTCTCGGACACATTGTTATTAATTGCAGAACATTTAGATAGAAAATTAATAATACAATGACAACATTTATTATATTTATTATAATTGGCTGCAGGTTTACCTCAGTACAGAACAACATTCATGGAGTGCCTGGTCGATGCGAGGATGCTGGAGCACCTCACTAAACGGGATCTAAGGACGCAACTCAAAATGGTCGATAGTTTTCACAGGTAAGCCATGTATTTTTTGTCATCGCAAAAAATCATTTTCCATTGTGCTGTTTGGTCCCTTGTTATGAAATACTGGCGACGTATTATGTAATGTCATTACATTACTTTTCAATTAAAAACATTTACATACATATTAAATTAATTAAACTATACATTACTCACACTACTCCTAGAATCTTATACAACATATACACACATGTAAATGGAAAAGACATTTTGACAGATTTGTCACTTTTCTCTTACATTAAATTGAATTATCTTTTAAAAATTTTAACATGATTGACGTTGCATGCCTTACATGTCCTTTGAAATCAACTAATCATATTGTAGGTTAATTTTATAATAATATAATATGTACAATCATAATATATATACATTATGAATTAATTGATAAACAATTTATCTTTAGTACATTTATGGAACCACTGAAATAATTACTATTCCCTTTTTGATCTTATTGGATGTCAAACTTTTTAGGTGACAGGACTGCTTTCACTACAAGTCACTTGGCTTCATGTTGTCATAAAAGTAAAATAATATTACATTTAATCACTGCTACAACACTACACGATCACCCCCACACACGTGCACGCCTATACGCTTACACATGGAAGTGGAAGGGTTTTATTTTTTCCCTTATCGAACTGAAAAAACTCTTAATTGTCCGATAAAAAAATATATGGAGGGGTTGTTGAGGCGTGTATGCTTGGTACACATATACGTCTCAACAACTCAAAAATTTATAAATATAGTTAGCTAGGTTAGCTAAGTCAGGTCGCGAGTTTGCATGTAACAGGCAACAGCCAAGCCGAGGTGTGCCGTGCACCCTTGAGCTAGTTGCCCAAATAAAATCGGCTGAGTGCCTTAAGCGCTCGCCTTAGTAGTTCGGTGAAGCTGTTAAGACCTTGTGAGGTCAATAGCGCAGTCAGTTCGAAAAAAAAAAAAAAAAACAAACAATATTACCAAATTCGACTTCAATATTATAATGTTTAGTATTTTTATGGTGAACTCGCTTCAAATGATGATTTAGTAAAAATATGTTGTAAAATCAAAATAGGAAAATTTGCTTGTTCGTGAAAGTAATCCATGACTTGGATCTCCGCGGTTGCAATGATGCAGTTCAAACTGATGTAGCAATTATATTTAGTACAGTTGATGATAAATTTTGAACAAATATGAATTCATTTTCGAAACTTGATGGTAGTATTAAAAACAACTTTGTTTTAGCTTCCTCATTTGATTCTATTCTATTTAACACCCATGGTGTCGTGTAAAATTAATTGAAAATCGTGTCATGAGTTGCGATAAAAAAAAATATATTTTCGTAAAGTTATGTTTACTTAAAATTTGAGAGTCTTATGCCCGTTTTCACCAACGCTCCCTTAACTTACCCCTAACTAAGGGATCCTTAAGCTAAAATGTCCCCTAAATCAGCTAACTTAATTAACTTAATTCGTTTTCACCATGCTAAGGGACACTTACTAAGGAAGCATTTAGTTAAGCGTCAGTTTTATCGTCAAGCCTTTATTGAAGCAGGCGGAACATGTGCTAGTAACAATTTCAAAGCAATAGTTTTATGAAATTCTTATGAAAACAATACAAATACTACTTTAAAATAAAATGAGTGACCAAAAAATGTTATTTTTAAAGGTTTGTTAATTGTGTTGGTGCAGGGATGACCGTTTAGTTTTATTGGGGGTCCGCTTTAATTATGTACCTACTGAATGTTTCGGTTGGGTCAGTGCATGTTCAGTTAATTTTGATGTAATGAAATTATATTATTTTGATTACTTATTGTGTAGTAGGTACCTATTCTTGTAGTTATTGTATACTAGCAGATAAAGTAAAGATAAGATAAAAATAGTAAGTTAATTAAAACATTAAGGTATCATGTGCGCGGTTTTTTCCTTAATTTTGTGTTCTAAACAACAATAATATAAGTTTATTGTTGGATATGTTAAAATTTGCGTAAAGTAGCCCAGAGATTCTAATGTGGA
Organism: Antheraea mylitta; assembly: GCA_014332785.1. NCBI lineage: Eukaryota > Metazoa > Arthropoda > Insecta > Lepidoptera > Saturniidae > Antheraea > Antheraea mylitta. The sequence goes on from JACEII010000020.1 coordinate 7,019,517, forward strand.
CCATGGAAGAAATTAATATTAATTATATTTTTACAAACACAAAATATGGAACAATAAATAAAAAAATAAATAAGGCAAAAAAATAATACACGGATAAAATTAACAGCTGTATACAAATGCATCGTCATAATAAGGAACTTTTGACGTTTTATTCATTTCCCGGTTTCTTTAACTACCAAAGTTTCAAATAACTCAAATATTTCTTAAATTTACGATATATAAACTAACTAATTACAAATTCAATATGATGTGTTCGTAAAATAAACATCACTTAGCGCTAAGGGATCGAATTTCAGTCCCTTAAAATTTAGGTAGCCCTTAGAGTCTTGGGTGACACTTAGACGTTGGTGAAAACGAAATCTCCCAAAGTGGTCACTTAAACGGGTTTTAAGTGTACCTTAAATTTAGGGAACGTTGGTGAAAATGGGCATTAACACCCTAAGTAATGGCCTGTGTTTTTGTTACAGATTTATAATTAATTTCAATTTTCATTTAGACATAGATTTTTTAAATGTTTTGGGGTGTAAGGTTAAGATATAAGGTTTTGCGCGTCACGTGTCGGTATCAGCCTGTGCATATCCAGTACCGGGTGACTTTCGTCATTATGGCCGGCATGACAGTGGCGACCGACGATGGATGATCTATCTCTCGGTGGTCGCCACTGTTTTTGGATTGTACTATGCTTACCATCAGGCATAGTGCAGTCACTTTGTCGTGCTTCAATAAAAAAAAAATGTTTATATAATTTTTAAAAAGAAGCAAATAACTAAGTAGCCATGATGAAAACCTGTGATTATAGAAGTGTTCTTCGATAGAGAAGCCCAAGTTCAAACTTTAAAAAATCGATAAACTATAATGTCGACCACTGGGCGCCCACTAGTAATAATTAAATCGTTGCTGACTAGCGTTTCAGCAGATATACTTTCGACGCCGCGCCGTCTGCCTGCTTCTGCTGGGATGGTCTAATCGGGAGTAGGGCTTCCTTTTTTTATTAACGTGGGGAAATCAATATATATAGATACCCAATTTCCCGTGGGAAAGAGTGGGTTATGTCCATCTTGCACAAACTAAAGCCCCACGGTGTAGCCTCTACTTTCCTAATAGAGGCACACGGGCTCGTACCAGCTAGCATCATGTCGTGCTGGCAGCCGGCCCAGCCTCATCATGGGCCTCCCGCGCTATAGACACACGACAGCCTGGTACTCCCTGTCTCTCAGATGGCCGAACTAATGCAGTGGAGAGACTGGTCCCCTGACCCATCTCCTCTTGCTCCGGCTCATAAAAATTGGGGCTCTCTGACGTTTCGACTGGTGCAGGTGCTCACTTGGCATAGTTGTTATTAGTAGTTATTATATCGCCTGCCGAGGAGATCACACCGTAGTATGTCACGAATGCAACACTGACGAAAACACGTGGTAGCACACTATCTGAGTGTGCTGCGTGGTGAGGGAAACGTCGCATTCTGGCTGCGGCGGAAGGGGGGGCGGGGGGATTTGTCGTTTCCAAGTGTGATTTTCGCCATGCTCGACAGTGAACAGCTTATTTATGAGGTAGGTATGGAATGCAATGATGGCCGCCTCTCTCGAGGTCATCTTGAAGAAGGTGCGAAGGTCCCTTTTAGCGAACGTTTCCACCAACTAAGGATAGGTGAGAGAACAGGGTATTTGTCCGTCTCCTTTCTTTTTTTTTACATGGGAAAATCCATACGAATACCCACCCTAGCCGGGCAGCTGAGGATGGGTTATGTCCGACTTGCACGGACTAAAATCCCATGGTGCCTTCACTCACCTATATGCCGGGGAGCAGTAGCTGCCGACTGGCAATGCGTCTTCTTCCCGGCAGGTGACGGCCCTTCATTAGAGACCACTTCGCGCTTGAGGGGTCAGGATGGTAGACCCCCTCAGAGGAGGGCGAGAGTTACCCTACCCGACGACCGTGGGAGGCGCATCGGCACAATGCGCCTCAACCACACGAGCCTGCGCAGAATAACTGCCAGGGCGGCGGTCGTGCCCGCATCCATCACCCGCAGGCCTTTTTTTACGGCTGCCTCAGGTCATTGCTGACCCTGCGCCGCCGTGGTCGTCGACCGTGGGAGGGGAGCTGGTTGGTTTGCTCTCTCTACCTCTCCGCCGCCTCCTTTGCGAGCATAACCGCCTCGCAGTAGGAGGCGACGGAGTTCCATACGGTCTCGCTCTCAATCATCCTACGAATGACGACCGTGACGAGCTCACGGCGTGGCGTGTCCGAGGCAGCACACTCGACCAAGGTGTGCTGCGCGTTATCTCCCGCGCAGCCACAATGGTGACATCCTGGCAGCGGCTCTCGACCTATACGACACAGGTAGCTCACAAAGCAACCGTATCCCGAGAGCACCTGTGTCAGCCGGAATTTCAGGGTGCCATGCCTTCTGGACAACCATTCAGCCAGGACGGGCCGAATGACTTCGACAAGTGCCATGCCGTAGCTCGGTCGCTGCAGTCGTCGAGTCCACTGCTGGACCACCAGGACCTGGAGGAGCTGGAACCTCAGCGTCTCGATCTCTCGAGGCGCGGCCACTAATGTTGTCGACTTGAAGAGATGGTTTTGGAGGCTCATCTTTCCATTACAAAGGTTTGGCTGAGTAGGGGAGGTACAGCTGTTGTGTACTCAGTGTGCCTCTCTATTAGGACGGGGTCCGTCTAGAGCGGCGCATGGTTATAGCATTGCACGGTCCAATGTCACTCCAATTAAATCGGCGACCGGTATACCGTGGGGTTATAGTGAGTACAAGTTTATCCACCTTCTCCCACGAGAGGGTGGCGTGTCCATGATGGTTTCCCCACGTTAATTTATGAAAAGCTAGTAATTTTACGTTGTGTTGCTATTTTTCTACTTGACAATCATAAATACAATTTTAAATAACAAGGGTAAATTGTGTAAATAAAGGAAGGAATTTTGATTGTCAACTGTAAAAATCAAAGCAAAATATTGAGATTTATGATAAATACTAGCTAAGTACGCTAATTGGTTTTGAGGAATGTTTTAAATACTGAATTTGCTGTAATGTATGAATAGCTAATATGATGAAATGGGCTTACTATATGTGTGTCTCTGCGGGGGACACAGAACGTCGCTGCACTTCGGCGTGGCGTGCCTGAAGCGCGTGGGGTACAGTGTGCGCGCGCTGGAGGAGCGGCGCCGCGCGGCGGAGCACTGCAACCGCGACGTGCTCGTGTGGACCAACGAGCGGCTGCAGCGCTGGCTCCACTCCCTCAACCTCAAGGAGTACGCCAACAACCTCGCCGAGAGCGGCGTGCACGGCGCGCTCCTCGCGCTCGACGACACCTTCGACGCGAACAGCATGGCGCTCGCGCTGCAGATACCCACGCAGAACACGCAGGTATGTTCTTGCTGTTTTGTCTAATTTACTTCGGTCACTATACACAAGCGAACTGGATGTGGAATAATACCACGAAGTATGGATTCTGACTAGCCACATAAACTCCCTGGAAAGTTTTAACAAGACGGCCCCCATCTTGTTAATTCATTCATATGATTGGATTGGTGTGATCGGTAGCCAAACGTAAAATAAAGGTGCAGTTCTACTCCTATTGCAACTGTCATTTGTCGATGATGATTACCAGGCGCGACAAATTCTGGAAGTGGAATTCGCGAACCTCCTCGCCACCGGCACCGAGCGCGCCGCGAGGCTTCACCACGAGCACTCCAGCGCCTCCTGACACAACACCATCAACTAGGCGGGCCCCGGACCCCCCGCACCCCCCACCGCCACCCACCACATCGGACAACACTCCGGACCCCCCAGAATGGAACCAACGAACGGTAGAAATTGCGGTCAACAGTACTATATGTGAGTATGCTACACGGACTTCAGGTTTTAACTTTGCATCACATGAGAATATTAAAAGAAATATATTTGTCTAAATTTCGTAACATTTTCAATAATAAAATATGTTTTTCTTAAAGAAAGTGCATTGAAATACTAGACATTTTCTATTAACTCTACAAAAAATATCATTACATAGAAATCTATACACTACTACAGCAAATTATATTTTGCAAAGGTATCAAATATGTTAGTCATTTAGTTATTCATATATATGCAAAATACAAAAGAACAGAACAGAGGCAAGGTGTTAACACAGAGATAAAGTTGTCACTATGTATGTATTATTAAAAAATAATTTATTTTGAACTGGTAGACAAACATATACATATTTTTCAATAAGGACCCAGTCTATATAAATTAGTTTAATAAAGCGATAAAGTATTGTTACGCAAAGTTAAAACTGAATGTGAAGGACTAAATAAAGGGATTATTGGAGACACGAAAGAAACGAAACGATAAAAACTCTGTCAACAGTCCTTCAAACTCGAACAAACTGTGACAGATCGATTTGACGTTTAAGTATCAACAGTTCGAACCGGTAACCAGCGACAATACTATCGGTAAAGTAACATGAATCGTTTTTTTTTTCTACACTATTATTTTTAACGATATCTATAGCTAATGAATTTATCGATAACGCTTGTGCAACGTTTTGTCTATGGGATCTCGTTTCGGACTATGCTCTGGTTCATGTGTTTATGAAAATTTCTCGATGGTATATCGATCTTCCTGTTTAAATATGGCAGCACTCATTAAGTTTTTATGTTAATATTGAAACGGTTTGATATTTTTTCGTTTAAGTGTTGCCACGTTTATAAAAATAAGCTTTGTCGAGATATATATATATATATATATATATATATATATATATATAAAATGGTCTGTTTAACCACTTATATGTAATTATTAAAGAGTTATAGTTAATCTTCACATTATGAATAACGGCAAAAACAAATAGATTTAATTTGTACTTAACACATGTATCCAGATGATAATGATTATTGCAAAGTAAATTACATTTGTGAAATGTATCGTGTCTTTTGAACTTTAATCTCCATATTTATTGCTTTAATGATTTTTACATTCAGCTTCCTGAAAGTCATCATTGAGATGATTCTTGCAAAAGCATCTCTGAATACTCTTTCTTCTATTTTCGGTAATAAGTTTGTTTTGTCAAATATAATTTTGACAGCTCTCATTATAATAGTTGGCGGAATGAACAGAGTATCAAATATCAATATTATTCGACTAGTCATTATATGCAATTGGAAACAAAAAAAATCTTGTTTTTTTTTTGCTTCAACATAAGAAATCTTGTAGTAAATATCACTGATGTAAGAAAAACAAATATTATTTTTCAATATACTGAGAGGTCATTTCTAATAAAAAATAATTTCCATTAATTTTTTTTTATTGATTGTTTATCAGCGTATTAAAATTCCTAAGTCACGATACATACACACCCAGCTATTAATATGTTTTGTAAAGATTTTGAAAACATTAATTGAAAGTTGAATAATTTCTATGGAAATTTGGGGCATTAGTATTTCGCACATTTGTGATTAATGATTTCGAAGTCATGTCTTGTTATCACAGTCTGATGCCAAATATTAGTTAATTTCAACTAATATACTAGATTGATCTTCACAGTTTCGAAATAATCCATTCGATTGACATAAATGTTCTGTCATGTTGACAGCTGTCAGTTGATTTTTTGTGACTTTTAGCTCTATTGGCGAATTTTAAGAAGCCATATGATAAAAATGACTAAATGTAAGCGTATGGTGTAAAATACACCCTTTTCTAGAGCTCGTAATAATTATTTTCAAACTGTGAGAATAAATGTTTAGATGTACAATACTGTCAGAGGTAATTTAATAAGGACCCTATTTCGGTGTATTACATCGTGTTAAGTTTGCCTGTCGAGTATTAAACGCCAATTTATTTCAACTAAGCATGAATTGCAACATTCGTTTATTAATATGTCGATGTGGCTAAGAATGCCATTAGTTGAAATATAATTGAGCAGCTAGATACGTGTGTAACAAGTGCCTCACTGAGGTTTGTATATATAGCATAATGTAGATGAGTGTGTGCCTCTCCGTCAGTTTGTCCGTGCATATGTTAGCGATATATCCTAATATATATATATGTATAAATAATCATAGCCGGTGATGTTATAACGCCGATCGGTAATCGTGTAACTAACGCTTGTTTCTGTTGAAGCCGAGCTCCGCAGTTATATATATCTTGTGAGTGGGGAGCGCACGATACTAGTCTTGTGTATGTGTACAGTGTTGAACGAAATCGTTTTGTAATCATCTATTTTAAAGTGAATACAATTTATAAACAATAATAGTGAAACAATTATCCGAATCGTAGTTGCGTATATTTTTGTTATGCGATTTTGCAGGTTTTACGATTGCGTTCGTTCGGCGCCGCGCGGGCGCTTCTCGTTTTGACAGCTGTCATTGGTTTCTGCTAGGACTGTTGATAAAATATCGATATATCGAAATATCGATATTTTTATCTTAAAATATCGATATTTTTTAGTAATATTTTTTTTGCGATATATCGATATTTTGATATTATAATTTGGATATCGGCGGTCGATATTTTTTTATTCATAATCATTTTTTTAGCCTTATTCCACCTAGGTTGAATCGATACATTGTTTTTCTTTTTCAGTCTCCTCAGTCAGATATAATCTCAGAATTCACACCTACTACATATGTTATTTTTACATACTTTATCCATACTTTTTTCGGTTTCCTCTACTTTTATATCTATTCACTTTCATACTTAAAACTATTCTAGTTAAAAGTCTTTCATCTCTCTTTATGACATGCTTGTATCATGTTAACCATTATTTCTCAACTTCTCTGTCACTGGTGATGTTTTCAAACTTTATCTGATACGTTTTTATTCTATCACTTCTAGTTACACCACACATCTTAACAATCGCAGCTCTGCCACGTACAGTTTTTTCCCATCCGTTTCTTTTGTAACATAACGATTTTATACGCCTTCCCCGTGAGTTACAAGGGCATTCGTGGATCGCATAACCTGAACATCTTTCTCCATTTCGTGCATCCTGCATTTATCCTATTCCTTCCGTTATTTTCTACGCTGCCACGTTTTGGATTAATGAATATGAAGCAGGCTAGTAGTAATCGTAGTACCTAGTGAAACAGCTGAACATATGAAATAAATAGTATTTAAAAAATCTCTTGCTGAAAAATATTCATTACCATCAGCCTGTAAGAGAGCCGCTGCAGGGCTACAGACCTTTTCCTGAAAGAAGGTATGGGCATAATCACCACACTAGCCCACGGCGTATTGGCAATTTCAAACTCTGAGAAAACCACAATTGTACGTTTTCTCACATATAGTAATATTACCAAAACATTTCTCGGGCTCAGGTTTTCTCACGGGGTTTTCCTTGACCGTCAGACGATACTGTTACCAATTTAAATTAGTAAGTGTACGCGAATTTTGTAAAATTCATTATTACACTCAGGGGTTCGATACAGCAGACATCGAAATGTTATTCTACTAGTGAAACTAGTAGACTACCACTATTTAAAAAACTTGGTAACTAATGGACTGAAAAATATTGGTACATATAATTATCTTAGTACCTGGGCGACCGAGCCTAGCACGGTTCTTTAAAAACATATTTAAATTAAGATAAACTGTTAGGTTTGCCTCACAAAATTAGCATTTTGTTACCAAAAAAAAAGAGAAGGATATTTCTTTTGGTGTCACTCGGATTCGAACTGGGGTTCCACGGATTTGCGATGCAACAGATCAGATCGATCTGAGCTATTTTTGTTTTAACAGCGGCGGCGAAATTTACGTTTATATTCTAGCTATAGGTTTTCATTGCCTGAAAACTAAGTAATTTTTTTTCTATAAATAAAATCTAGCTAGATCGATTTATCGTCCCCGAAACTACCTACGTACGAAGTTTGACGGAAATAGATGACGGCGTTGCCGAGATCCTGAATATATACAAATATAAAAATATACAAGAATAGCTCATTTAAAGGCATTAGATAGATTTAGATAAAAAAATAATGATGACGATTATCAATATGATTGAATGATGTTTGTGCAAGTGGCTCTTAGAACTGTACTGTTATATTTTAAAACATATATGGTATAAACTATACAAATATATTGGATTAAAAACTGTAAATCAATGTTAAGCTGAATTACATTTTTTTAACATAGCCGATATATCGAAATATCGATATTTTTTTCCAATATATCGAGTTCCGATATTGATATTTTCATAAATGTCGATATATCGAAAATCCGATATTTTTAAAAATATCAACAGTCCTAGTTTCTGCTACACTGTCGACCCTTTTGACAGTTGTCACTCGGATTTTGACAATTTTGACAGCTGTCTTGTCACGCGAGAATGATGTGTCGATTCTATCAAAGCATCTATGTGTGACATACGATTTTGTATCAATCATTTCACAATATCCGAGTTTATGATTTTGATAAATGCTAAACGATGGATGGTAATTATTATTCTGCAATTTTCGTATTCTATTATATCTCAACGTCGTGTATATTATACAATATTCGTTTTAATAATTTAATACTTTTATCTTGTAAATTATTATATTTTAAATACATCACATTGTTTTTTTTTTTTATTATTTTGATGAACGTGATTATAGTTTAAACATCAATGGTGAAGGTATTTTAGTGTTGAATATTGGTTTTATTGACCAGAAAAGTTTTATCAGTTTTACTGTATAAGAAATAATCGTATAAAAATATGAATTTACAAGCGTATGTCACATAAAGCGAAATAATCCAATCAATTGTATAGAAATTTTAGTTTAGTTTAAAAAAATCTTTATTAATAGCTAAATACATTGTAAATATCATGGTTTCTGTACTGAATAGCGTTTCTATCGGGAATATATAGATTTAAGTAGGTTTTTACGTAGCTAGGATGTGTTCAAACTTTTATGATGTTTTTATTTTAATTTCATTCTTTTATAAATAAAACATTATTTATTAATTAGAGATTAAAATTATTTATTGCCGATGTGTTTATATTAAATTGGTTGTCAAATACCTCGGATCGCGTTAGTCGATTGATTTTAATCGATTTAGATGTTATATAGAAACTGGGGATGGGTTTATGGGGTGGTTATTAGGGGAATGTTTGAACTCCTCATCTCTTTTCGATGTAACTTATTTATATGAATTTATCTAAAATAAAACTACTTGTTCCACGCTACTCTAGAAATTAATAAATAATTTGTACGTATTTTTTAGGTAAATAAAAGTTAGTCAAAGATTTAGATACGACAAGATTTTTTGTTTATATTTTAGTTGATATTCTGACTGATACAAAAGAATATATTGTAGAATATTATAGAGACAGATAAGTCTGAAATACGAGCGCAGACTATAATGACGCTACTGAATCGATTTAGACAGCAAGACATCATCATAGTACGAGAGCCGTGACCCCCGATGAAACCCCCCAATTTACTCTGTAAGGTTATTGTAACATTTTCTTTATTTCATAATTATCGTTTCATTTGTATCGTGAAGGGCGATGAGAACGAGCCGTTATCGCGCTGCGTGATATGTGACGTGTGATAAGTTATACGTAACGCATGACACGTGATACGTGACGCATGATACATAACTTGTGATAAGTTATATGTAACGCATGACACATGATACGTGACGCATGATACATAACTTTAACGCATGACACGTGATACGTGACGCATGATACATAACTTTTGATGAGTTATACGCAACGCATGATACGTGACGCGTGATACATGACGTGTGATACGTTACGTGTAGCACGTGAATCATTCTACGCGATTAGGACTTCCGATAATGTAAATAACATATTCGAGTAACAACAGTATTAATAACATAGGGAACGTTGTAGTGCACCCTCCGTCTGATTGCTTATACTTAAACCTTTTCTTATTTAGATTCTTTTATCTAAGAGATGTTTACATGTTATTTTATGAACTTATTTATATAATATGTTATTTTTAATATTGTTTATATACAAATATAAATATAAAAAAAAACTATATTTGGTGGCTGAGGGTTTTTTTCTCGTCTGAATTTTATGAGAAAATTAAGATATTTTTGACTCTTCTCGTATGTTTAAATTAATATAGCTAATACTTATGTTATCCTGTTATGACATTTAAAAAGAGAAAACCAATATACCGTAATAAAATTAAATGATTAATTATTATTTATTTTATTGATAAAAATTCTGAACGTTTTAACATAAAAAAAAAAACCAAATACCTCGTAAGAGTTATTTTACAAAACAAAACGTATTTTAGTCGAAAAAAAATGTCGTTGCCATATAATTATGTTGCAGTAATCAGCAATAAAAATAAATATATAGAACCTACAAATATTTTGTTTTCTATAAAGTGTATATGTACATGTAACAATAATGGTTCGTTGGTCGCTATATATATATATATATGCATTTATATCTCTTCGGCTATATAAACATATTTAAAATGCTGTGTTATATTATGTATTACGCCTGCTAGTCAAAGCTTGATGGCTTTAGCATTATTTTCGGATGTAGAGCGTCTGGACTAATTTTGAAGTACCTAACATTTAGTTTTCAGCATAGAATTCATTTGTTTTAAAAATAAAATGCTATTACTAGTGAGAAATATTTTATCGAAAAGGGAAGAGTTATTTAACTTAATCCCTTCCTCCCCTTTCCACAACCGAACTACACACACTGGCCTTCGTAGCCACAGTTTTACGGTAAATTTTATCTGGGCACGAACTAAAAAGTTCGCATCGTCATATCTTTGACGTACCGTGAAACTGTGGAACAATCTTCCGGCTAGTGTGTTCCCTCCTTATAACATGGGGTCCTTCAAGCGTAACGTGAAGAGACACTTACACAGACCGGCATGACAGCGGCGACCAGTGATGGATAATCTGTCTCTCGGTGGTTGCCGATGTTTTTGGATTATACAATGCTTACTATCAGGCATAGCACAGTCATTTTGTCGTGCTGCAATAAAAAAAAAAGAAGAGCCGCGTGAGTTCGATCGAAATAAATTTATCACAGTAAACTATTACCAATTGTGATTTCGATAATTTCCTTTAGCAAAAGTGCTAAATTTGATTATCAAACAAACAAGAAAACATAAAAATATATGGTACTTTGCAAATTGGTCCGCTATTAACTGCTAGAGATATCCAAGCGCTTGGTACATAACAGTGATGTCATTATACACGATAACGTAACCCGTTATTTTTTATGACTGATGCTATTGTGTAGGTTATGTATAATAAAAGTTCAATTGAATTCAAATTGTCCGCGAGTGCTTGGATATCTCTAGCGTATCGTACGCGCCTGCTCTAATATCATACGTACACATCACTTTAACTATTCAATTTAATTATATTATATAGATATACATATATAACGAGTATAATATGTTATCAAAATGGTTATATGTTAGTGTATAGCTTGTCGATGTTTCTATATAAAGTCGTCGGATGTGAAGCTGGCTATAATGGCCGCCGCGCGGTCCTGTGATCCCTATCTAGATAATTTATTCTCCTCATAATGTAGATGATACTATTTTCTTCTAATTTTTACTCATCTTGGACTTAAAAAAATTCTACATCGTTAACCCTTAGTAGAGCTTTCTGTTTTCGATGTTTTCCTATATCGAATCAGTACTTAGCAGTAATATATTATATTTTTGAATTATCGATGTAGGTAACAAAATATACTGTTGAATAGAGATGTATAGGAGTCATTTGTTATCGGTTATTCCGTTTAGATATCTTGGTTGTCGATATTCGATAATAAAGAGTGTGTCAGTATATTTAGTCCGTGTGGATCCGTAGTGTCGATAAACGACGAAACCTCCGCAAGTGCCAATGTATCGATGTGGAACGGACGCGGCCGACGAACAATAACTAGAATAATTTTTGTATCTCCATTAACATTCCAGAGAACGTTTCGAGGTTAATTTCGGAACATCGGAACGTCCGTTGTCGAACAAAATGATATTTTTCCACAATAAGTCCCCAGTGGCTCGCGCTACCAAAGAATAAGTTACCTTCACGTTAAGGAAATTAATGTAAAATAGGAGTTTAGTGAAATATCGAATGTATATAATATTTACGAGACGATAATCGATATCTCAGTATTGCGAGCTATCGATTACCGTCTGACAGTATGGCCGCTGACCGAATTTGATTTCGATTTAAAATTTGACAAGAGGCTTAAGTTGGTAAAAACTAGTGTTGTAGCAACAGGTTACAAAGTATTTTGATATCGACGTATTTTGACGTTTGAAGTTATCGATTATCGAAATGTAATTCGGTGCGGCACTACCAGGGTTGCATAGCATAGCTTATAGCGATGCGAGTTTATATCGAAACTGTACTACCTACTAATATTACAAAATGGTAGATGATACAGCGTAACGAGCGTTACATTCCAAGCTTTCCGTGTTAAATTTACAGCTTCGAGCCCCTCGACTAATAAATTCATATTATATTAGCGAAATGTTGTTATGAATTAATATGGGGACACTTGTTTTTGTCTCAGTACGAAAACTTTATAGACAATGATTCTTTTGACCAATGTAATCTGAACTACTGTGTAACCTTTGTAAAAAAATATTTATTAATGTGCGATGGCTGCAAACGTCATCCCTAACATTAAGTGGTAAATACAATTTACACGATACGTTGGTTTGTTTTATTTCCATTGCATTCCCAAAATATGTTACCTTGTTATTATTGTTACCAACTTTTATTCACGGTTCCGGTCGCTTTTTTTTTTATTGTATTAAAGAAGTATACAATTTTGAGAATATGGTAGAATTACAGAAATGCCCGTTTGTAAGTAGGACACGCACGCCACCTATTGAAACATGCAACGTGTACATTGTCAAATTACTAACAGTGTACTGATTGGGATATACCATCAGCAACATATTTAGATCTTTAACCCAAAATATAACCCCCTCGATATTCATTTACTCTATATAAGAAACTAATGAAAATTTCAAGCTATATATTATCTGAGAGTATGTTTTAAATATTATTATATGGATATGATATTTATGGAAATATACCTAATTAAAAATATTAAAATATTGGAACCATACAAAAATTAATTGCTTGTCTCTTCTGCAAAAAAAATGTATTATGGAACTTTTTAAAGTTTATTGCTAGAAAGATCTCCTGTATTTTCGAAATGACTTAATTATAGTGTGAAATTGTAATCAATAACTTGAAAATTATTTTTCTAATTAAAAATAAAATATTGGCCAAAAAGAAAATTTAATTCAATTTACATATGTATATACAGACACATAAATTTCAGTTATATTTATTATTAGAGTCCAGTACAGCGCACGCCGCATATATTTACAGTGGACAAGATGTTTTAGCTAAATTTCATGCGGACGAATTCAGCAGTTATTTGTTTAAAATACAAATGCTTGTTAATGTTTGTAACTTCAGTTTTTTTGCTAGTGATACTCCTTTGAGAATAGGTCGAATCTCTTTGAATATGTCACGTGAATAAAATCACGAGTAACAGCTAGTTTTGAAAATAAAATAGCCCATGTTACTCTTTATAAAATCAGCTTCTTTTTCTCGAAATGACTACGCTATTGACCCAGCAAGGTCTTAACAGCTTCACCGGACTACTAAGGCGAGCGCTTAGGGCACTCAGCCGATTTTATTTGACAACTAGCTCAAAGGTGCACAGCACACCTGGACTTGAGTTGTTGCCTGATATGTTCAATTCGCGAACTATCTGAGCTGACCTAAGCTAATTCATACATATATGAGTTGTTAGAACATATATGTGTACCAAGCATACATACCTCAACAACTCCTATATATATTTCGTATCAGATAATTTTCTAAACTATTTCAGTTCGATAAGGGAAAGAAACAAAACCCTTCCACTTTCATGTGTAAACGTGTATGCGTGCACGTGTGTGGGGGTGATATGTGTAATGTTGTTGTAGTGATGTAAGATTTTGTGTCACTGTATCGCGCGAGCAGCGCGCTCAAGGGCTCCACGCCGAGGGGACGGACCTAGGCTTGAGCCGCTGCCGAGAGGGTCTAATCTGATGTGCGGGAGCGAAATTTACCTCTAGACCACGGCGGCGTGATCTGTGGTTACGCGGGTGTGTGCGTGAACACGCTCTATTTGGAGAGATAGGCTGGTACTGATCGTTCGCTGCCGTGATTTCATCGGGAGGGTCGGTAAAAATAAAAATTAAAGTTGTATTATAAAGTCAGCTATGTATCAGTAAAAGCTCCGTAATAATCAGTCCAACCGTTTATAAGATCACACTGCAGACGAAGTGGTGGTTACCAGCTAGTCTTAAATAATATATTTTAAATTACTTTGTATAAGGTCAGCTGTTTACAAGTGGAACTTCTGTGAAAATCGGTTTAGCTGTTTTGAAGATAGCACTGAGAACGAAGTTGGGGGTAACAACTAATCTAAATAGCTATGTCACTCGCAATAATTTCAGCTATCCTTCAGTGAAACTTCCATGAAAAGCGGTCCAGGCGTTTCGTAGATAAACAGACTGACAAAAATTTTAATTTCATGCCCAATCACTAAAAAAAAATATTTTTAAATTACATACAGACACTTCATTTTTATTATATGTATAGAAGATTGAATGACCTGACTGCGGTAATGTTCTATGGGTAAAATAATTTTTAGAATCTGATAAATCTATACTATAATAAAACTGTAACAAGTCGAAATCTGTACATTAAATATTTTTTGAAAATTTTAATCAGGGTAGACTATGTTATCGATATAGAACCCAAAAATAATCTTTTTACAATTTTTGTCTGTCTGTCCCAATGATCACGCATCACTCTGAAACTACTGAACCAATCTTGACGAAACTTGACATAGTGATAACTAATACTACGAGATTACATCAAATGTACTTTTTGTCCCATAAAACGCAAAGGGTTCTCCAGGATAAAGGATTAAAATCTAGAATCTAAACCCGTATTACTCTGAAAGTACTGAACCAATTTTAACAAAACCTAACACAGTAATAACTCATATTACAAGGCTACATTCAGGATACTTTTTGTCCCATAAAACGCAAGGGGTTCTCCAGGATAACGAAAAACAAAAATTTTTAGTTAAAGTAACTAGACTTTTTTGCGACACCTTAGTACAAGAGCCGGCAACGTTGAAAGAACATGAATTTTAGAATACCTGGTTCTTTAATATATCAATATATATTTTTTTGTATCATAGGAGGCAAACGAACAGGTGGGTCACGTGATGTTAAGTGACCACCACCCTCTATAGACACTAGCAACACCGAGGTGTCGTAAATGCGTTGCCAACCTGTATATTGGAGGAGGGTAGGGGAGGCTAAGGAGAAGAGAGGTGAGCCTCCGGCGCTCTTACTGACCAAACGAAACACTGCGATGCAAGCACTGTTATTTCACGTCGGTTTTCTGTGAGAGGTTGGTATTAGCCCGAAAGGACACTTGGTAGCCGGTTAACGTTGTATTTTTAATGCGCATTTTGATTTAATTAATTTTGATTTATGAATAGTTTAGGAACATTTTTTTCAGTAACTTTTAAACACAATTAAAAGCATGAATTTATCACAGTCAGACACATTTTTCTATAAACAATCATATATATACCCGCTGATATATTTAATAAATAAAAATGATAAATTTCAAACCAATTATTTTTTTTAGCAAAGAACAAATTTCATTTTATTAAATATTATTGATATTAAGATTTCACCATATACAATAAACAACGATAAACGTAAATGTATGACTTGGGATTGACGCCATCTTAAATATATGCGTCGATTATCAGGCTACACGAAACCGAAATACCTTGGGCCGGCGAGGTGAAATATCTCGGCGTCACTTTAGATAAACACTTAAATTTCGATTCACACACATATGGAGTGCGAAACAAAGCCGTTATGGTCTTGGGTCGTCTCTATCGTTTGCTTTGTCATAAGAGTAAAATGTCCCCCAGATATAAACTCACTTTATATAAAACTTGCATCCGTCCGATTATGACGTACGGTTGTTCGGTCTTTGCACATACGCAAAATCGTATTCAAAAGTTGCAGGTTCTCCAGAACCGAGCCCTACGTAAAATCACCGGTGTCCCATGATACGTCCGGAATAAGGATCTCCACGGGGACCTCATATATAAAAAATCACTCACACGTAGTTATTTCGTATAAGCCGCGAATCATCCGAGCCCTTTAGTGGTTTCCGCCGCGAACTATGAACCCGTACCCAACGCTGCGCAGCTCCTGATTCAATCACGTCAGCAAAAGATCAATACCAGCCTATCTCTTCAAACAAAGCGTGTTCACGCCCACGCCCGCATAACCACAGATCACGCCGCCGTTGTCTGGGGATAAATTTCGCTCCCGCACTCCAGATTAGGCCCCGCTCGGCAACGGCTCAAACCTAAGTTCATTCCACCGGCGAGGAGCCCTTGAGTACTCTGCTCACGCGATACAGTGCCACAAAACTTTACATCAATGCTACAACATCACACAAATCACCTATACACCCGTGCACGCCTACACGCTTATACGCTGTTTTTCTTTTTCAGAGAAATAAACGACAAAGAGTTCTACCCTTATTTTTCTCCATTCTATCCTATCTTATATAGTTAAGAGAAATTTTTCCGATACAAAATACATACAGGAGTTGTTGAGGCACACATGCCTGGTACACATGCATGTTTCAATAACTTATATACGTATATCTAGATAGATTAGCTTAAGTTAGCTCAGATAGGACGCAATTTTTGCACAAAACAGGCAACAGCCCAAGCCGAGGTGTGCCGTGCACACTTGAGTTGGTCGCTCAAACATCTCAAGTCGGTTGAGTGCTTTCAGCGCTCGCCTCAATAGTTCGATGAAGCTGTAAAGACCATTCCAGGTCAACAGCGTATACATTTCGAAAAAAAAATGCGTCGATAACATACGCTGCCACAATTATCGCTATCTTTATCGTGCAGCCAGTAGTACTGCACTAAACTATACCTATAGCTATATTCTATACACATATTATTTTTATAGCAATAAATCGGTCTAAATTTTGAGTTGAATTTGTGTGAAAGATGAAATTCGTACTTATTTATATCTAAATATAATAATAATAAAATTACTGCTATTCTAGCATGGGTTAAGATTACTTTTATTTTTATTTCCAAATTTCCAAAAAATAGCATCAAGCACATTATTGTCAATACCATAAATGTCTTTCAATAATAATTCCATTTTAATAACGTTTCAAAGTTAGTGAAAAAATACATCCTAAATTTTTAAAATCAATATTTTTGTCTGTAAAGGTACGATATACACAAATAAACGCAACTCTTACCGGCAGCCAAGTAGCCCGTTGTTCGGATGAATATAATATATAAAACTGGCTTGATTGATTCTTTTCGGTATGGCCTCTGCCTATGTAGGTATTTTCGCCAATATCAAGTGTGACAAATACACGATATAAATTTAATGCCAAATATTTAGTGTAACAATTTAGAATAATCTATAATAGAAACATATCAACATGGATAAATTACCAAAAGGTGATAGGTACTATGTTGTGAGTGGTACAGAGATTATTTATAAAAATATAGTGGAAATATATTTAAAATACGTTTTCGAAACAGTTTATAACTCTTAGACAATAGTTTCAAGCAAGTGACAGTTGACGACGCTTCGGCGCGATGTTTGACGCTTCGATACGGTGTTCATATATTTTTCTTTAATACAATGGAGTATAAAAAGGTTTTAATACAAGTTGAGAATAGTTATGATAGAGTAAGTGGTAGAGATGTTTATTTAGTTTTATGTAGGTTAGTTTTCATCTTAATTGATCCTGGTAGATGTTTTTTTTTCTTCGAAATGACTACGCTATTGACCGAGCAAGGTCTTAACAGCTTCACCGGACTACAAACAATGGAGTGTTTGATGGTGCTACGAACGGGTACTAGGCTTATTAAAAAAAAAATTACATGTAATCTGGGTATATGTTTCAGTGAATCCGTGGATAGTTTGGATTCACAATTGGAAACGGTAGTTGTGGCTGCAATCGGGTATCAGTTTTATTCAATTTTTCGCGTTTACAAATACAATAGAAACCAGTGATAACCAATTTGGTGCAGACGAAGTTGCACGGGTCAGCTAGTACTTTAATATAACTTTTGCTACATACATCCAAATGAACGACTGCCGCTTCTTTATCAGCATAATGCCTTGTTCATGATTATACAGATTTTTACATGAAATTATGTGTAATACTAGATGTACCCGCAGCACCGTGCGCGTTTTTTTAAATTGTATTAATTAATTATAAAATTGTGGGACTATGTACAATTATAGAAATGCTCTTTAAAAACAATTGTAAGAACGACACGCACGACGCTTCCAGAAACATGTAATCATCATCATTACCCTTATCCCACTTAAGTAGGGTCGGCACAACATGTTTTCTTTTTCCATTCTCTCCTGTCAGATGTCGACTCAGTATTCACACCTTTTACAGACATATCGTTTTTCACACAGTCCATCCATACCTTTTTCGGTCGTCCTCTACCCGTATATCCGTCCACTATCATACTCTACACTTTTCTAGTTACATGGTTTTCATACCTCCTCATGACATGCTCATACCATGGTAACCGATTACTCCGCAACTTCTCTGTCACTAGTGCTATTTTCAAACTGCCTCTGTTATACTCAATCTTAATCTTATCTATTCTAGTTACACCACACATCCACCTTAACATTTGCATCTCTGCCGCATGTAATTTTCTCTCATCCGTCTCTTTCGTAGCCCAGCACTCAGATGCATAAAACATGACCGGTCTTATCATAGTTTTATAAATCTTCCCCTTAAGTTTCAAAGGCATTCGTGGATCACAAGCTACCCCAGACACATTCCGCCATTTCATCCATCCTACATTTATCCTATTCCTCACGTCCTTATCAAGTAACATGTAATGTATACATTATATATAAAAATACTGACGACGTGCCTAATGAGGTTTACCATATACAGCATTACATATTTGGAGTTTTAACCAACCATATAACTACTTTAGTGCTCACTTACACTGTGTAATGAAACAATAACTAAAAATATTATTATAGAAATTTACATTACCTTTAATATACACTGTCCTTATAATTACGATTTTGTGACTATACAAAAAATAATCGCTTGTCTGTTCCGCAAGAAATTATATTATGGAACTCTTTACGTAATACGTTTATGGTCTGAGATTTTATTAGGAAGACCTAGTCTATCTTGAAAGTTACTAATAATTGAAATGACGAATAGAACCAATAAGTTGATAATTATGTCTCTAATTAAAAATAGAGAATATGTTCAAATCTTGCTAAACTTCATACAGACAAAGTCACGGGTAACTGCTAGTCTAAAATAGAATAACCTCAATTACTTTTTATAAAGTTCGCTGTCTACCAATGAAAGTCCCGTGAAAGTCGATGTAACTGTTTTGGAGATAGAACTACGGGCGAAATCATGGTTAACAGCTAATATAAACTAAAACTGCGTGAATTACTTTTTATAAGGTCAGCTATCTGCCAATGAAAGTTTTGTGAAGATTGATCTAACCGTTTTGGAGATAGTACTACGAGCGAACCCACCGTTAACAGCTAGTATAAACTAAAATTGCTTGAATTCATTTTTATAAGGTCAGGTAATTGCCAATAAAAGTTTCGTGAAGTTCGATCAAACCGTTTTGGCGATAGTACTCTAGGCGAAGCCACTGTTAATAGTATAAACTAAAATTATTTACTAAATATAATACTTACTGAATTATTTTTATAAATTCAGTTATCTGCCAATGAAAGTTTCCTGAAGATCGGTTTAACGGTTTTAGAGATAGTACTGCGGGCGAAGCTACGGTTAACAGTTAGTCTAAATTAAAATATACTAATTTACTTGTTATAATATCCGCTATCTGTTAGTGAAAGTTCTGCGAAAATAGATCCATATGTTTTGGAGAAAGCAGTGCAGACGACGCGGTTAACACTTAGTCTAATTTAGAGTAACCAAGTCACCCGCTGTAATTTTACCTATGAGCCAGTGAAATTCCAGTCAAAATCGGTTCAGCCGTTTCGGAGATTACCCGGAACAAACAGACATTAGTCATTAGTGTATACAATACAAACTGTTTGCCGATATGTGTTTTATACAACAGAAATTACATTTATTCCATTTATTAGGTACTTGTCGATTAATTAACGTTTACGTAAATTAGTAGAACCATACGCGGAGTGTAGATCTGTCACTCAAAACTAATATTTTTGGTTGAAATCCATCGAAACTCGGTTTAGTCAAAAAATAACTTAAGGAGTAAACAATAACATTTAGTAAGAAATTACTAATAATACAATAATAACTACTTATAATAAAAAATATATACTGATTCATATAAGTTGGTCATTTTAGTTTAGCAAACGTGTGTTATGTGAAACAAAGGTAAGAATATTTTTTATTTTAATTGGACGTTAAAAATTACTTTTAGACAGAGTGAAAGAACTTTTAAAATATCCAATTTTAATGAATGCAATAAATAATACAATAAATGCAATAAAACATTTTAGTGTGTTCAACTAGCGAGTTAAATATATACCTAGTAGGTGCCGTAACAAGAACTGGCATTTTTTTCAATTGCTATTTAATAATACACACCACCAATTACCCAGGTATAAAATAGTTTTTCTATTAAACCTCTATCCATAAATAATTTTCGCTCTATCTAAATGACAGGACCTGCAAAAGCTTATCGATAAGCTTGTTATTGTAACATATTCAAACATTTTAACAACTGCTTGCCTGATATACTAAATAATTTTAAACTACCTCACCATCTTCAGATGACATTGTACTCGCTAGCATAAACAGGATAAAGTTCAAAATCAATATTTTTAATAGTTTACTTAGTATAATCAATTGTATTGAAAAAAAATTAAAGTATAAAATAAAGTCTTTAGACTAAGCTACAAATATGTAACACTAGACCCTGCTAGCGATATCGTCTGTGTAGTAATAGTTACCCTGGGCTAACGTTCTAAGCTCTCAAAAAGAAAAAAAATCCCGATTTCGAAACATTTGTTATCTGTGCTCCGCTCCTATTGGCCTTAGCGTAATAATATATACATTCGTCGATAAATAAGCTATATAAGACTGAAAGAATTATTCAAATCGAACCAGTAGTTCCTGAGATTACCCTCTACAACATCACAAACTCACCTTTTTATAATATTAGTATAGGTAAAGAAAGAAAAGACAATATCACATTTGAGGTTTCTTTTTATTGCCCATTTTACTCAATTGCCTACAAATTTTCTTCTTCAGCTCCTTTTGTCGCTTCAACTTCTGCCATTCCAGAGCATTCATTTCCTTCTTATGAGCCTTGGTCCGCTCTACCATTGCTTCCTTCTGGATTTTCTTTTTATTTTTATAATTTGTTTTTATCATTTTCATTACAGTAGATACCTTTTGTTCATATGGACTCTTAACAACTGCTATTCGGTGTTTGAATTTATCTTCTGGATCCTTAGTAGAATCTTTAGCAAAGTGACCTTTAGGTTTAAATCTGTATGGCAAAGCTTTCTGCAGTTCTTTGGGTATGACTAAAGGCTTGAATACTTTACGTTCTCTGTTTATAGTTGTGTACATAGCATCTGCATTTGCTTCATTATGTATATTACGTTCTCGTTTCAACTGACCTTTTGTTTTCATGCCTTGCCAAGCATTTTTAGTTCCTGCAGGTAAAAGTAAATTGACAACTGGAGCATAAAATTTAGTCACATCCACTTTGAACCATGTTCGACAAAAAACAATGTCGCTCATTTGTATTTTGTCCTCAAAAGTCGCCCTGAAAGCTCCCTCGGGTTTATTTAAACCTTTTTTTATTTGTCCTCTAATACCGGAAACTGTTTTTATTCTAGCTCCTTCAAATTTAGCTACTTCCAAATTACTTGAGAACATATCTTTTATGAAGGCAGTTTTCTTGTATATTTTTAAAGGTGTGCCGACTAATTTTAACTTTTTAACAATCTGAGTGGATTTGTTAATTTCATTAACACTTCCTGTAGCGGCCACTCTGAAACCTAATTGCTTAATTTCATTGTGATTGTTGTTGACTGTTTGTAAAGCTAGGAATCCTGTATTTTGTGGTGTTATTGGTCCATAAAAGTGCATGTTACAAGTTATGTGTTCAGGTGTGTATTTTAAATATCTATACTTCAGATCATCCTCTATTTTGGAGTAAATGGGTAAAGTTTGAAAGCGTCGCCATCCCAATGAAATTATGAGAGGATCATTTGTCTTTAAGATTTTCTTGTACCATCTATGCTTTTTAACTTTACAAGAAACATATCCAATGTTTTGTTCTGACATATTTAAAGCTCCAATGAGGATTGGATAGCTAGCATCAAAATTTGTAACAAATTCTGATGGCATGTTTTTAAATAGCATTCTGACATACAGTCCTGGTCTAAATCCTTCCACTTCTATTCTTAATCCATCATCCAAATTCTCAAACACCGATTTGTTTAATTCTGACTGTTTTAAAGCTTCAGCCTTCAAACTTTCATAATAAGAATGATCACCTTTTATTCTATGATCATCAGGATTATCATACTCTGCATCAAACTTAGCTTTTAATTTAAGTTTTTTATCCAATATCTCAGATTTAGTTGGTTCTGCTTTTCTCTTAGTTCCAATTTCTTCGGTGTTCTGTTTTTCTGCAACATGTTTCTGACCTGTTTCTAAATCTTCAAAATCTCCATACAATTCCTCTTCTTCTCCATCACTAGCATCATCTAATTTTAAAAGTTCTGATGCATCTTCATTAGCTGATCTTTTTCCTGTAACGAAGCTATTTATCAATAACTGTTTATTGTCATCATTAGTCCAATCTCTCAGATTTGGTTTGTCTAAAGAATAGAAAAATGAACACTCATCTAAGTCAAGCCTTTCCTTCTCTTTATGTTTTTTCTTTTGCGTATCTGTTACCTTCTTGAATAGTCCTCCAATTTCTTCCTCATCACTCTCTTCCACCTGTACTTCTTTTTGGTTTTTAGTCTTATTACCGATTTCAAAATCTCCATATACAAGTTTCATTATATTTTTAGATGTCTTCTGCCTTTCTAAATATGCCTCTGTTGCTTTTTCACCTAATTTGTCTTTCCATTTGGTATCAAATCCATCCTTGTCATCTATTTCCTCATCAGAACTTGCAGAATCGTTATTCTCTGACATGTCATTACTCATGTTTTCTTCCACCTCTGACTCAGAGTTATTCTCCCACGGCAGTTTTTTAGCCTTATCATCTTTTTCACTCTGATCAATTCCACTATCATTATCAGACTGACTGTTATCATCAGAATCAGAAATTGAGTCATGGCCTTTATTATTTTGCTGTAGATATTCATCATCCTTAACCATATCTGGGTAAATGACTGCCCCACCACTAAACAGTTTAAACCCCGACTCTTGCATTTGCTCATCAACAGTCTCTTTTGTTTCAACAACATTTTTTAATAATATTTTCTTCTCATTTGTCTCTTCATCTTCCTGTTTGTGGGAATGTGAACCTTTTAATTCAATATACACAGCATCATTATCATAAACTATACCACCAACTCCTGAGAAGGGAGCATAAATTTGTCTCTCTCTTTCCATAAGGTGGCGTTTCTTTTCACTGCTGGGAAGAGGGCATGGATCAGGTAGGTATGATAATTCATTTATCTTCATATCCCCAACACCTGTAAAATTATCTTTTTTTAATTTATTTATTATAATTCAAAGCACAATATTCATATCGAACCAGACCAAAAACGAGTGACATTGTAACAAAAATTACTTTTTTATATTACGAAAACACAACCAAAATATTGTTCTGTATGAACTATATAAAAATACAAGAATAATGCTATGTATAATTTTTGTTTCTCAATTGAATTGACTATATGGATAAAATATTGTATAAGTTAAGAGATCACAACAAAACCTCAATCCTAGTTAGTGTTTAAATAGAAAAAAAACTACAAGAAAAATGAAAACAAATTAAAGAGTTTTAAAATACAATTACTAAAAATTTTAAATACATTGCAAGAACATAAATCATCATGTTAAAACCATAAGGATCTACAGCATAATATATTATCCATCCTTATATTTCTAAAATGGATATTTTTTTACTGAAAATAGAATTATTAAAAAGGTACAGTGTCAATAAAACAAAAATTAAATACATGTTGAATACTTGCTTTATAAAAGCTTGGGTACTTTCGTATCAAATGCACTGCGCTCAACAAATGTTCCATATTTTGCTCTTTTATCTCTGTTTTGGTTAGGTTATGTTAGACTTGCGAAAAAGGATAATGCGAGCTTGCCACATTATCGATCGGTGAGTGCAGTGCATCTAATATGAAAGTACCCAAACTTTTATAAAGCAGTAGTCCACGTATGTAACTGTTTTGGAATAACACAAATAATATTTAACTTACCAGCTATATGAACCATAGTTTCCTTCATCAAAGGCACTCCTCTCACATAACCATACAGCACAACATCTCTATTAACTTTGGGGTCTTTTCTTATGATTTCCTGGTTTGTCATGTCTTCAAATCTATCTGCTAATATATAAGCATGGGTCATCCTCCAACTCAAAGGTCTAAATTTCATCACAGATATAAATCTAGATAAATTCTTTATTTCATTTCTCAAATATTCTCCATGTACAATACCTGAAAGGTAAAATAGTTTAGCACCAGAATACACCTCAGTCCAAAAACGGTGTTTCAATGTTTTCTTTGTCATTTTTAGTGTTTTAGCATTCTTTATGATATCTAGATGAGTTAGAACGCCCATTATCTTGGGCATACCGTGCACTTGACATATGTTTAAGAATTCAAATATCTCCATTTCAAAGCCGAAACTGGCATCGCACAAGAGCAATACAAGATCTGCGCACTTAGCTATGTCTATCATAGAATTTATATCATTATTGCATTCTATTAAGGTTATACGGCGTTTCTTCGACGTAACGATGGTGATAGGTCCGTTAGTGCTCGTCACATTTGTTTTTATAAAACTTTTGATAAGGTTGTTAATCAGGGTTGTTTTGCCAACGCGCGGGGGTCCAACCACAGCAACTACTACTGGAGGCGGTTCTAGCGATGTTTTATCAACTTGTGGGATATGTTGCTTCTTGGCGATAACATCTTCACGGCGTCTAAATTGTCTCTCGGCTCGTACGGCATTTTGAATAGCAAAAGCTTTTGGGTTTCGCTGTCGGGCACTTAGGTTAGATTGATCAACTTTGTTTTTATTTTTCTTTTTTTCCGCTTTACGGCCGGCATGTTTCGCTCGGTGAGCTTTCTTTTTGTCAAAGGCAGTTTCATCTGCCATATCGATTTACGTTACAGAAATATGGCAAACTAAAAACATTTACAAATTGATTCTTTCACGTGTATTGAACATTTTTGACAGTTAAAACCACAGAAAGTAGTCATAATATTCGTTCAATAGGACAGGCAAAAGAATCAAATCATACTGCCAATTTCGACATTGTCAATATAGATAGTTCTTATGTATTCTTCAGTCAGTTTTCTTCTATGTCCAAGTTAATATAAAGGCATAAGCACCAAATCTTCTATATAATATCCCGTACATTTTTTATCAGCTTTTCTGTTTTCGATATCAAAGATAGGTTTAAAATTATCAGGACAAGTTAGGAAATTGATGTTTAGGTAAAGTGTTTGTGATTATTTTAATGTTCCAACAAGATGGTAGTTCCCTTGTTAGAACTTTCAAAGGATTTTTTGTGGCATCTCGGAAGTCATTCTCCGTGATATTATTTTTCATTCACTTCACTTACGTACAATAGACGAACTATATTACATAAAATACCGCCAATTTAACGCAATATAGAGTCAAGTAACATAAGATTATGATTAAATATAAAATCCACTACATGACAGACTAAAATACTGCTTAAAACTTCTAAGACAATAGACAGAGGATACTAGGTACGTATCTAAGACAAAACGATAAAAAGGTTCGATATTTTAAAATATCTACTCATTGCAGGTCTCATATGCATTTTAACAAGGAAGTTCAATTTTAAGAAAAACTACATTTTATATTATTTTCGGGAACGTACAGCTGAAAAGCATATAAAACATGTGCATTTGCTTAGTCAGTTGGATGTAAAAAAGGATTATTCAGGCTAGCAGACATTGTCATCCTATTTGTAGAATGAGGGCCGTCTGTTTAGTAACTTCAAAGTAATAAATGTCTATGAGCAAAAAGGCACAAATAAATAAAAAATGAGCCGTCACGGGACACTTGGCAGATGTGAAACACATGTGTAACGTAATAAACAACATTGTATGCACTATAGGTATGCGAGCTCAGTGCGGCAAGAGATATTGGACACAGTCGCTTGCGCATGGCATCGCATCGCCACGTCTCGCCACATCAATAATAAGGTTTGCCCTCACCTATATATGTTTCACATGAAAAATTTTCAATGTTATTTATTTTTCATCTTTTTGGATTTTGTACTCAACGTGTCGCTGTTTTAATGTAAATTTTATCTGTGTATTGAAAAAATATGGGATGTCAATATTGTCAACTCAAATGTCATTTCCAAATAGGTAGTACACTGCGAATGAACGATTTTTGTGCAAAAAAGGTCATTATTTGGATGATGAAAGCAAAAAACAAGGCAACTAACGATAGTTCGCGAGTGGCAGACACCGCAGTGTATTGAACAAATCGTATTTAAAATGTCGACTTCAGAAGTGGAAATCCGAAATATAAACATGACTATGTTAGTATTATTGACGTTTTTTAACACCAAATGTAGAAAGATCACTACTCTATTGTATTCATATCAACATGTTGATACAATTGTTTATGTTGTGGTAATAATATTTATTTTCTTTAAAACTGGTTGTTAAGGTCATTGATCTATAAAATAGCTGAGCAATAGTGCTCATGTTCATTGTGGAACAAAGTACAACAAAAGCAATTGTTATAACATAAATCTACTTAAAATTAACCTAATGTAAAGAATATGATTCTTAATTATATGTCATAATTGTTTGAGTTTTTAATTGCTATAATTAAAAGAAAGATGAAAATGATTAATTAACAGTTATAATATTTATTTCTTTAGATCTACCAAAACTTGCATAAATGGAACAAAACAAAAATATTGTTTTTTCTTTCATGTATATCCCTATAAAATTATTATGAAACTATTACATTTGTGAATATATCTGTTAGAGGTAAATTCAGGAACTATTTTTGCATATGAAAACATTTTTTTTAAACTGATCACGCTATTGACCTAGCAAGGTCTTAACAACTTAACAGTAATAATTATTTTTTCATATTTTGACATTTAAATGATACTAAAAACAGTTATATTAAAAAATCTACTTTTTAAATTTCTTGTATGATTTCTGAAAGTATTTTTGATTCTTATAAATTAAGGAATTATGCAACTTTTCCATGTAGAAAATTGAATAGAAATCAGTAACACATTTTTGACTTATCTCCATACGAACAGACAAACAGAAACAACTGTTTCACCAGAGTCATGATTAGTGGCCCTTTATAGTATCACCTATCATAAAAAAAATTAAAAATTTAAATGTACACAAAAAACTCTTAATTTATTGATATAGATCACAATATAGCGAACACTGTGAAATAATAATATTAAGGCTTATTTTAAAAATATGCCTTAATTATAGTCAAATCTCTTTTTTATTATGCAATCAGTTATGCTTCTAATGTTAACTGTGTATCATATTCATAAGTCGGCCATTTAATTACATGCTAAAAATAATAATGTGTTTGCATTTAATTGTAGGCGAAAATCAGTGGAGAATCTCGTGATATCTTCACAAGATGCCATTGGACAGAGCATTAGTCAAGCTATCACATTTTCCGGAGTAATCACTCAGAGCGCCAACCAGATTGTACACGAAAACAAGTGAGTTGTTTTGTGGTTATGATATATTTTCAATTGTGACACATTAGTTCTAGCTATATAGATGAATCTCCTACATGTTCTGTTAATGATCCATCAATCAATTTCATCAATTTATGTGGGTATTAAAGCTGAAAATCTTATTGTTTTTAAAACTTTTATATTGTGTAGTGGTACACATTAAGGAGTTTCATTACAATGTATATGCTTGATTACTATGACTTCAAGTATATTATCAGGTAACACAAATATATATTTTTTTTATTTAAGGTAGTTTTCGCTAGTGCCTTATTGGTTTTTCATATTGAAGTCAATTACAAGCTTGTAACTTGACAAATAGATATGATACAAAAAAATGTATGTCCACATTCTATTAGAAGTTCAGTTAGGATGGATATGAAAAAAATTCGTAATCGCATGTTTTTCATTTTCCACTTCATGGGAACTGCTCCAACAATCAAAACCCCAGATGTAAGTCTTCATCAAAACAAGTCATATGTACCCATACACAAGATAATACTGTAAGAGCTACTGTAAGCTGCTGAGAAGTTTCATTCCATTGTCTCTATATCCATGATCTCTCTATATCAAGATTTATTGTAAAAACTGGTTGTGCCAAGTTTTTATTAAAATTAGCCTATGGGAAGTTCAATTACTCATTTAATCAATGTTCATACCTTTATTTTCCAACCTTAGGGTTAAAATATTTTTTCTAATTTGAGGGACACCATCTCTAGGTCAATCCCCATCAGTATTTCAAATAATATTATTGAAATCGGTTTGAAATAGACGAAAATATGTAGACACGAAATTGCTGAAAATCAAACAAATGATATTTCACCCTCTTAGGGATTGAATATTTCTTTCAAATTTATATTGGACTACCCCTGAGTATAAAAACTCAACAACAAAATTAAAATAATCATTAAAATCTTCACAATTAACGAAGATAATGAAGATACATAAAAAAATACATCCTTTTTCGAAGCTGATTAATAACGAAAGATGTTGCGGTTCAGTTTGGAATATACGAAAGTACATTATGACTTATAATTAAAAAAGAAGCTGAACGCTTGAAGAAACGAGAATCAGAAGAAAGTGTTTTATGTAAAATACGAAAAATTGCTGAATTCCCTATTTTGGAGCAATGTTTATTTACATGGTTCGAGCAGTGCCCAAAGTAAAACAAAAGTGTTACAGACCCATAGTGGAAGGAGAAGCTGAAGAGTTCGCCAAATCGCTGAAAATTCATAATTTTAAAGCTAACAATGAATGCTTAGAAAACTACGAGAAACGGCCTGATGTGGCCTTCAAGAAACTATGCGGCGAAAGTGGGACTGTAACATGAACCCTTGATAAGTTAAAGCATTTTAACTTAAAATATTTTGTGTATCCCTTGGATTTTAACTTATTGAGGTTCTACTGTACTTAATTATATATTTACTTATTTTTGTATACTACTAGATCCAGACAGATACTTATACATACACACAAATACGTGATTACAATGTATAACGTACTTTGTCCCTACCATGTCATAAGAAGTTGCACATATAATAGTTTGACGTTCAAAGATAAATTTACATACAAGAATAAAGAGCCTTAAGGTTAATTTTGTCAAGCACAAGCCTTTGTTAAATAATTACAATTAATATGTAGTCCGGTGAAGCGGTTAAGACCTTACTAGGTCATTAGCGTAGTCAGTTCGAGAGAAAAAAATAATCATATAATATTTCTTTGTTGTAGATTGACTTCTTTGTCGTTCTCAGTATATATGCAGTGATATAATAATATGTGAAAAAATCCGTTTTAGCTATTATAAAAGAATAATTACTGTAGTATAAATCTTGCTTCTGCTGCATATACGTAATCAACATTCACGTGTCGACCTTCTGTGCAAATAATAAGCAACGTAACGCAAGATAATCTAATTTTAAAACTTCTTTAACGATATTAACTTAAAATTACCAGAAAAATTTTTATAGCTACTTTTTTACGTTACTCTATAGATATAACGATTTTTTTAAGTTACGTATTTAAGTGAATTTTGTAATATAATTCTGTTTATTTTTTTAGCAAATTTTACTAAGTTCTATTTAAAACACGGCGATTTTTTATCCAGATCTTTGTCTGTCATATAGAGATTTCATATTTTACTAGCGGGCCCGTCGGACATTGTTCCGCCCTGATAATAAAAAACCTTGATAAACTATATACCTAAATTTTCCTTATGAATCACTTTATCTACTAGTGAAAATCCATGCAATGCATGAAAATCCGTTCAGTAGTTTTATGTTTATCACGAACAGACAGACAGACATAGCAAAGGACTTTGTAACATGTAGTGATTTATAATCTTGTGTTATTTGACTCTATATTTTGTAATATTAATGGCATTTTATGTAATATATTTCGATTATTGTGCATAAGTAAAGCTGATGGAAAATAATACCACGAAGCATGAATTCTGAGATGCCAGAAAAAAATTCTGGAAAGTTTTATTTATTTACACGTTATGCGTTAAATACGCAATGGCGTCCTTAATGCCGAAGGCATTCTCTGCGTGTCAACCATTAGGTGATGCAGAGATAAATGTTGGTAAGTGTAAAAGGTGAGGTTTTTATAAAGTTATGTTTAACTTATTTAATATCACAATAAATAAAATATCAACATTGATATACTACATATGTACTACACATACACATACATACACATAACAATATCAAACATAAATATCAATATAATAAATAAAAGTATAATAATTCAACATCAAGTACTAAATACAGCATTAATTAGAAAATTCTGCTAAATGCCACTGGTAAGGCCGACGTACCCTGACTTTAAAACTGATACGGGTAGATGACATCCTGATTTCATACGGAAGCACATTCCATAGAAGAATAGATTGAATAGAGAAAGAGGAATGTACAAAACCGGAAGTATGGACGGGACAGCAAAGAATAAGATTATTAGAAGAGCGAAGGTTAAGGTTGTGATAGAGCATAAAAACTGAAAATGTGAAGTTAAGAAAGAGTGTTGGGAGAAAATAGAAGAAAATACAGAGTTGTCAGAGCCCGCAAACTCCGACGCTGGCGTATGAGCAACCAATTAAGCTCTGAACGATGGCTCGATACACGGTCATACTTACGACGATTAAAAACAAATCGAATACAATTGTTGAGTAATCTGTCAAGTTTGTTAAGAAGGTCAGCGTTCAGTTCGGTATGACAAGACCACTGAACTGAAAGTTCTAACAAGGGAGCCACCATCTTGTTTGTTTATTAAAATGATAGCAAGAAATTTGTAATATAATTACCTACTCGACTCTGGCAGTAATAATCTGGAAGATTGGTAGCCAAAAATAAAAGTTAATAAAAACAAGGTGTGATTTAAATGTTGAATGATACATATCAGATACGCGATTGTAATCTATGGAAATTCGTAATAACTTTTTAATTTACAACAATAAGTGCTTATCATTTCGCTTGTATGAACGGTGATACACGTTATCTATCAGTCGCCACCGTGAGGTGTAAGTGTAGTGGTCGCAGTTTCAGTAATGAAGACCGAGATACAGACTTACCAAGTGCAGTTCACGCAGTTGAACGACATTCCGAAGGTGTTTCTCCTGAGGTCACTGTATATTATTGTGATATGTATTTAAAATTAGGTGATATTATAATTGTTAAATAGTGTTAGTGTCAGTTTTTACTCATGTGTAATTCGACGAAAACTATTTCGCAATACACAAAGTATACTTATCAGATCAACTGTTAGTGTAATTACATTTTATCTTCTATTCAGAGTTAACAATGTTTATGTTCAAAGCCTAACCTAAGTATGGCTTTTCGCCTCTGTCATTCCTAATTAATGAAATCTATGATTCGTCTGGTAGGGTTTTTGTCTGATCGAATGACTTATCTTCATCTGCAACTCGACCTATTTCCAAATCGGTTCTGATCCAAATACCAAATACGTTTTGCCTTTTCCTTTCCATAACATTTGATTGGTTTAGCCTGTGTGTCACGTTTTTTAAGCACTTACCATTTAAAAATTGCAAACAAAATTTAAAAATGATGATGAAATATCAAAAACAACTAAGTGATTTAAATTGCCTACATCCAGTATGACATTTTAATACAAGTCATGAGAAAATGACTAATACTATACAATTATTTACGCATTTGGTGATGAGAATTATTTCTTTGTCTGATAAACAATAGATTTAATGTAAGACTCTGGTACTGGCAGTTCTAAATAACGAAATTGACTTGTGATCCTATATTTGCTTTAATTTCGTGTTTTATTACATTGTTGAAACCTTTGTTATAACGCAATGTTTGGATTAAAAAATATATAATATTATTTTTAGAATGTCTCTATTAAACGTAGCAATATTTTTTCTTTTTTTCGTGTTACTTTCTATATGAATTCTTTGCCGCTAATTTTATCATTATTTATTATGGTTTATGTACACATATTGGTGCTAACTCATCTACAATTCGCTAGATCCCTTAAGTTCTGTCATACCTATCATCCTAATCCATAGATTTATCTGTAGGGTACAGGTATAGGTAATAGTGTTAGGTTTTATTACCGATTTTCCTGATAGTTCAGACACCATGTCAACCATGTTAATGTCTAAAGGCTTACCGGATGGATCAATATAGAACGATGGTGACGTCTGGAAATGACGGCCCTCTCTGTGCATTCACTAAAAACGAATATAACTATCTATGTTTTGTAAAAATTAAATGGATATATCAGATCGATTTTATTGCCGGTTTTTCTCGATCAGTGGATTGTTTGTCCGAACCGGTGATAGCTTCAACGTTTACAGGCGCCTTCTCAGGACCTAAATTGAATAAAGAATTTTTGATTTTATGATATAATATCGAATGAAAAGAAAGCTTAAATTGCATCCAAAGCCTACAATATCAGTTATGTAGATATAGGTATTTCAGCAATGTGCAAATGGCATCAGATGGAAAATGTAGCAAATAGCAGCATTTATATTTGGACTAAATGATGAAAGACAATGCTTTATTGATCACTTCACCTTTGTAACGAATAATAAAACAAAAGCAGCGATACAGTAATCGTCATGGACAATTAGTAAAGAATAGGTGTATTACTATTTGTATAAAGTATAGGATGTTTTGTTCACGTTATAAAAGACAATCTGCTTATTCATCGTCGTCAGATACACCAATCACTCGTCTTAGGCATTATGTATAGTAGAATTGACCAAAATGTATTTCATATTAGCTTCGTCCGCGTGGAACCTGATGTACAAAACAGGGGTCATTCATTTGTCAAGTCGATGTCATTTGGATCTATTAAGTTTCATTACAATAACTTTTGATAGACCAAACCGATTTTAATGAGATATAGACTAGATGTGACTCGAAGATATGCTTTATGTTTTTTTTTTTAAAGATTTTACCATGAACGCAGTATTTCAGCAGTGATGCATGTTCGTACAAACAGACAGACATTCTTAAAAATGATTGAAATGTATTTTGTTACTTATTTATAGACACCGGTAACATTTTTTTTTTGCAATACAGACATGTTACATTTAAATTCTTATTATAGCATACATATAAGAATATATTTTTATTGTTAATAAAAAAATGTGTAATGTTTCCGTCTTTTGTTTAATGTTTTTTCATGACGGAGTTAGGAACAAAGAAATCTCATCAGCAAATGTGTCGTTACATTTCAAAATAAGCTAAAATCAATTGTAGCCGTTCTTAAGATTTTACGTTATTTTTCAAATCTTAAAACTTTGTACATGTAAAATATAAAGATCGTAAAAAAAATTATAAACTTTATTGAGAGCAAAATTTGAGTTTCGTTCTTGGTGTATAAAAACTGAGAATAAAAAATAAACATGTCATACTATCGATTAGAATTGGATTTAACTTATTTTGATAATGTAACGGCACAAATGTAATATGTATTATTACTTATCTGGATAAGTAATCTTGTTCTTGCAGTTTAATTATAATATAAGAATGTATAAGATGAAATCAGATTTTATAAGAACCACAATGCAGCATTTTCCAAAATTGAGCGGATCCGTCTCACCTACCAGAAACATTCAAATATGGAATGTAATTTTTGGTTTTCATAGAGAAAAAGCTATATATATAAAACTATATGAATGAGGGTCTGTTCTAACAAGTAAAAAAACAAGGATATCGCAGAGACAAACGATAACCGTGAAACTCTTATGTTACAAGAAAAAAAATTAACTTAAAAAAGTCAACAATTAGCTAATGTCATACGATGTTCCCAGTCGGTCACACAACCAAATACTAACCGCCTCCAACGTTGCATAACTTCAGTGTTAGGACGAGAGCCGGTGCTTTCAAACGACACAGTGTCTACCCCATCACTTTTCGTCACACAAAAGGTTGCAGATCAGAATTTCGAAGCCCTCCCATTTTTCCAAGCCTTCAGTTTTACTTCAAATCACATTCAGTTTCAATTGAAAATTTGAGTACTTAAAAACAAATAGTGGTATTTTTCTAAATGAGCGCAATTTTTCCTGTTTTTAACCTACTTCAAAAAAAGGAGGGGTTCTCAATTTGTCTGTATTTTTTTTTATATTTGTTACGTCATAACTTTGGACTGGGTGAACCGATTTCGATGATTTATTTTTTATTTGAATAGTTTATTAAATTAACCCAATTTAATAAAACATATGAATATGTCCGCCACCTAGAGATGTATTGGAAGTCGTTGCCAACCGAAAATCATAGTGCTTTTTAGTGCCTTATGGATATGGAAGTCGGTTAAATCTTTTTTTTGAAAAGGGCATAGCCGGTTAAATATGGGAAATCTGCCCC
>JACEII010000020.1:7054783-7065375 GCA_014332785.1 Antheraea mylitta
ATTAAGTGATCGATAGTGATGGCCCGAAATGATATTCCTCTCTGCATACCCGGTAACAATGACGTGACAAGAACGATTTGTATAGTTGTAATAACAACGTATACGTAAAAAAAAATGAACTAGACTCTTCTAGAGGACTAAGTTGTTTTCCAAACCGGTAATTGTATTACCTAAGCCTAAATTGAATAGAGTATTTTTTTTATTTTAATAGTATAGAAAAACAGTTGAGGCCTTCAAAATAGTGCTGTACAAAATTTCATATTGGAAATACAATTTGGAATAATATTTTAATTAGATATCTATGTTTGATTTGTGGGTCATTGTACGATAAACGTAAAGAATTTGTTAATATTCGGATTCCAAATTAATTAAATAACAAATAATATACTATATTTGTAATGATTATATAATATGATATATAATATTATAATGGTTAAGCGAGAATCCACCTTAAATTATTTCTGCAATCTAGAACTATATATAAGCAATTTCAATATATTAACAACTAGCTGTGCCCGCGACTCTCTCCGTGTGGAACGTAATTAAAAAAACTATGATTAATAAAATCTTATGAATGTATTACGTCCATTTACATACTTTTTAAATTTCCCTACATATCTTTAGTACTTGAGTCGCGTCGTCATTAAAATTACAATAACTTTTAATAAAGTGAAACCTTCAATGAAACTGAGACTAAATGTTACTCGGGTATATGATTGATGATTTTCTTGGGTTTATCGTAAAATCAGTACTTTAGCAGGGATGCGTGCCCAAACAAACAGAGAGACAGTTCTAAAAATGATTGAAAATATTACTTATTCCTAGACACCTGCAACATTTTTTTTTTTTTCATAAAAACCTAAATAATAGTGACGCGTTACATTTACATTATTGTTATACAAGTATGTACATATAGAACAAAATGTTAACTGAACTTAGTGTTAACTTTGGGGTGTAAGGGGTGTCGAGTAACATCTTAAGACTTGAGACACCCAAGCCAACCTCACCTGCACGTGGTGCACCCTGCTGAATAACGAACGAGGCAATGGCGAAAGCGGGGTGGTAGGGTTTTTCAGCCCGACTGGGTCGCAACCACCATGCATATAGCGAAAAAGCCCGTCATAGTGACTCGCTTCTGCGCGTCGCGTTTTGGGATCAGCCTGTGCATATCCAGTACCGGGTTACTTTCGTCATTTTGTCCGGCATGACAGCGGCGACCGGCGATGGATAATCTGTCTCTCGGTGGTTGCCGATGTTTTTGGATTGTACTATGCTTAACATCAGGCATAGTGCAGTCACTATGTCGTGCTTCGATAAAAAAGAACTTGTTACTCTTAAAGACTAAGTTGAGGGAGAGACACCAAACAGTATTCACAACAGAACACAACTATAAGGGCTCTACTCAGGGTTCCCAACTCTCGGAAGGACCAACCCGGGTGAATTGTATGTTTAAGAAAGTTGAGGGGGGGATGTTTTGAAAGAAAATTCTTGATTAATTTTTAAATTTATATTTATTTTGTTTTTGAACAGCATCTAATATTTGTCGGTTTTGTCGTCACAAAATCATAAAAGTTTTTACATGAAAAATCGAAGTTTTTCTAGTACTTGTAACTCTGCTTTTATATTAAAGAATACATATGACTGCAATTGTTTCCGCGTCACTAGCACAAAATTTGTTCCACATAAATTTAGAATAATTCCCTTCTTGAATAGCGACGAATGTATTTAATTTTTAGAAAAACCGGAGAAATTATTGCCCTTCGGGTGGTCGGGAGGTTAACCATTATTACCGGAGTCTCCCGGGCAATCCGGGAGGGCTGGGAACCCTAGCTCCACTACTTTGTGAAAAGTGCTACGTCAGTCCAACTTTTAGCGAATTGATCTAGACTTAAACTCTTAAATACCGAGATATATATATCTGTAAGTTTAGTTTTTGTTCAATTACAGGTAAATTTACAACATCGTATCGAGTTGTGTTTAATTGTAGCTTTGTTTATATTATTGGTATCATTTGTGTTGGAGTCTACACTTTATATAATAACATTTATTTTTATAGATAGGAGAATCGTCTTTGTTGTATTAAATCTGCGTATTAGAGTACGGAATACATAATAAATACAATTTTTCAGATGACATGAGCATATTAGAAACTGAGCATTATATTTATTTAATATAATAATAATTTTGAATTAAGCCATGGACGCCGCCATACTGGCCTTGGCTGATCTCCCGTGCGCCTTTACTTTACCCCTACTCGGCGGCCGACTGTAACGCAACATGCAATAAATGAATGATAAATTTGAGGCATTGGAAAAAAGTTTTACTTTAAAAATTATATTCTAATTTAACATCTCTTGAAATTTGTTGCGATTGCGGTCAAAAATCAAATCTTAAACACAATAGAGAATAGAGTGTTAGGAAACACCGTAATAAGAGATTTTTTTTGTAAGTCAAGTATTAAACAACAAGAAGCGTTTCCCAACATTCTCAAATCAGCTGCTTATCAATGGGGTCAGAATGCTATGAAGGTCACCAACGTAGTTTGACTCTATTCGTTAATTTAAAGTGATTTTACTTTCTATTAGTCGTTTAATATATCTCTCGATACTATGACTTATCACTCGGCTTGTAAGATTACATGCAAACTTGTTCTGGGGCGAGACGGAACTGCTTTTCAATTATGTAATTGTGTTGGCTAACTTGTGTAATTTGTCGTTTATAACTGAATGAATCTTATACCGTTGGGTTTATTTCAATGGTTGGTCACTTTTGAAGATTTTAAATAATTTAATAAAGTACAAGTAAACACCCGTGACTTTGCCCGCGTTTAATCGTAACATAAAACTGAATAACAAGGAAACATACCATAGCTATGATTAATGGCGAGTTATAGTAAAATGTATAGCATAAAATTTTTCTCTATGTGATAACACGTATAGTGTAAGAGCCCGTTAATTTCAGACGTTATTTATTTTATAAAACCTGAGAGCTTCTCGAGGGTTTACCACAATGTTAAGTATCTGGCAATGGGTGATATGATTTCTAATATTATTCCAAAGAAAATTGAAGAAAATCACGCTTAATTTAATTGACAAATTTAAGTACTTATTGTATAGCCTTCGCTACCTGTTACTTCGTAAATCCACGATGATCCAAATTTTATCTATCCTAGCTGGGTTAGGAGCATGCGCTGGGAAACTCTCAGCTTTTATAAAATAGGAACGTCTGTCTATCACGGACTTTACCGTTTTTTTACTTTACCGTTCAACATTCATAGAATCCGACAAAAAGGTTTTGTAGTCTTTCGGCCTTAGATACAATAACATTTCGTTTATATATTACTAGCCTTTGCCCGCGACTTCGTTCGCGTGGAATAGATACACTAACACGCAGCAATTCTCAAAAGGAAAAAACATCCCGATTTTGAAATATTTTTCATCTGTGTTCCGCTCCTATTCGTCTTAGCGTGATGATATATAGCCTATAACCATTCTCGATAAATGAGCTATATAACACTGAAAGAATTATTCAAATCGGACCAGTAGTTCCTGAGATTACCCCCTACAACATCACAACGTCACGTCACAAACTCACAAACTTTACCTCTTTATAATATTAGTATAGATTATCTTCCTCAGAACAAAACTTACAAAATGCCAATTATTGGTATCCACGTGCCATCTAATAACAATATCTAGTGAATGAATGATTGAATGAAATGAATGACAAATTTATATTCACAGTCTCCACTGTAGAAGACTCCGGTCACATCAAAAAAGCAAATATGCTACCAGATCTTTCAATACGACAGTATAAAGTAAATCATATATTCACTGTGGAAGATTGCTCACGCGATTCTGTGCCGGTGAAGAAAAAACTTGTTATTCTTGCAGAGTATAAATCTATATACTTACCTTTATTATTTTTATCCTACATAAGTTTCTTTGCCACTATATGTTTTCCACTTCGTTCTCCTTTATAAGCTATCATTTAGTAGGTGGTTGAGCCACACTGAAGCTTACTGGTTTCAGCATGAATGTAGCGACCCGCCCGGGTAACCACTCTCTCAAAGAGAACTGACGTGAAGTAACAGTTGCATTGTAGCGTTTCGTTCGATCAGTGCGAGTGCCGAACGCCCACGTCGTCTCCTTCTCCGTCCCTCTCCACCATCCTCCCCAAACACAAGCTAGCAATGCACTTGCGACTACCTTGGTGTTGATAGTGTCTGTAGACAATGTTGATCACTTAACATCAGGTGACCCGCCTGTTCGTTTACCTCCTATGATATAAAGAAAAAAAAAACAGTATTCACAATTTTTATTTATATATACTGACATGGTTCATCTTCAAAGTTTTTCGGAATTTGCGTACATTTATTAATTTAAATTGAGGAAACGAGAAAATCTGAACCTGAGAAATGTTCTTATATGTATATGGCAAAACAGAACTATCGATTTCTCAGAGTTTGAAATCAAAATCAAAGATATTAAATTTAAATACTAATATGGCAATTATGAAACTACCACCGGCTCGGAAACCAACTTAGTCATCGAGAAGAACCGGCAAGAAACTCGATAAGGTTCATATTTTTAGCATATGTGTATTTTTATTAAATTACATATTATATTCGTTTGTAGTGGATGCATAGAGAGGAGTCAGTTTCAAATCGCCAATACGTGGTGGGTTCCGCGTGGTGGTTGATTCGGGAAGAGGCCTATGGCCCTGCAGTTGCTCTCTTTAGGCTGATGTTGATAATGATCTTGCATTATGATCACATTGTTCTATTACTTCTCAAGTTCTTTATATCTTTTTTTTTTTTTTTTTTACATGGGGAAATCCCTTCGGATGCCTACCCTGGCCGGGCAGCTAGGGTGGGGTATGTCCGACTTGCACGGACTAAAACCCCATGGTGCCTCCTTACACCTGTTGGCCGGAGAGCAGGAACTGCCTACAGCACTACTTCTACTCACCCGGCAGGTGTCGGCCCCTCATAAGGGGCCCCCATCTGCGGCCTGAGGGATCAAGGTGGAAGAACCCTCAGGGAGGGGCGGGTGTTGAACCCCCCCCGACGAACTGTGGGAGTCGCACGGCACAATGCCCCCCCACCACGTGGGCCTGCTATTATGCTAGACGACGGACGTGCCCGCGTCACGTCGCCCGCAGGCCCTTTACGACGGCCTTAGATCGTCTCCGACCCGTCGCCGCCGTGTTCGTCGGCCGCGGGAGAGGAGCCTGGTGGTCTGCTCTCTCTCCCTCTCCGCCGCCTCCTTAGCGAGCATAACTATCTCGCAGAATGAGGCGACGGAGTTCCACCCGGTCTCGCTCTCGACCATCTTGCAGACGACAGTTGAGGGCGAGAGATCCGGGCCGATGGCCGCGACGAGCTCGCGGCGTGGCACATCCCAGGCGGCACAAACTTCTAGCGTGTGCTGCGCGTTGTCTGTCGCGCAGCCACAATGATGGCACCCTGCAGCTGGCTCCCGGCCTATGCGACACAGATAACTCCCGAAACAACCGTGCCCCGAGAGCACCTGCGTCAGCCGGAAGCTTAGGGTGCCACTCCGCCTGGTGAGCCATTCGACCATGACCGGCCGAACAGCTTCGACGATTGCCACGCCTGAGCTCGGTCGCTCAAGTCGTCGGCGCCATTCGTCAACCACTAGGACCTGGTAGAGCTGCGACCTCAGTGCCTCGATTTCTCGAGGCACGAGTCGTCGTCCCCGCTCCAGCGCCTCCACGCGTATACGAAGTTCTTTATATCTGGTGTATCTTCCATTCTTCCTCGGACAGACTTATATCTAATATTATTCATTTTATAGTTACACCACACGTACTTGTTAAATTTCTTCCAAATATAATATTCTGTTTAGATTCTCAACACTCGAATCCATACATTATAACAGGCTTTATAATATTTTTTAATCTGTGCACGTTTTCTTTATTTCAGAAGCGTGTCCCGTTCCCCGTCGCCATCGCTTCGTAGCGCTGAGTACACTTCGGACAACATAGACAATGATAAGGTAAATTTTATAGTAAATTAAGTAAAAAGGTTTAAATTCATGTTAAGGAATATAAGACAACAAATAGGGATTTGCTGGGATCGTTACTGGGTCATATAGTGGCTTTTATATTTTATTCATAATATTATGTTATTTGCCTTTATATTTCGTAATATAGGTGGTATCTTACATAATATGGTTCGGTTGTTGTGCATGAAATTGATGAAAAATAATATTACGGAGCATGTATTCTAAGATACCACAAAGACTTCCTGGAAAGTTCTAACAAGGGAGCCAGCATCGTGTTAGAACATTGAAATTAACACAAGACACTTGTAATATTATTACCTACTCGACAATGACAGTGATTATCTGGAAGATAGGGTGCCAAATATATGATTAAGGCGAAGAACACAAATTTCTTTTTACGACCTTCCCGCACTGATTTTCAGAGTCGAATGTATAGAATTATGAGATTCTGAACAATTGTAAAGCCAATAATAAATACTGCCGAGCTATCATCTGTTTATAGTATCCTGTGAATAGTATTCAGTTTTTTGTGATAGTTAATTATCTGCTTCATAAAACACAAATCTAGATTATAAACCAAATGTGCGTTGAACTTGGTTAATCTACATGTACTCGTAAGAGCATTAGTTATTATATAAACAAAGATGGTACTGTTATGTCTTGTTATTGCTTTGTTCTTGGGACATGTATAGTTGTCAGGCAAGCCTTTATGTTTATTAACAACTGCCCGTGACTCCACTTGCATTTGCTTCTTAATAAAAGATGATACTGTAACTACCGGGTATGTCATCTTCTTTGGCAGACTGGCATAACGGTTTGAATTTATTGTAAATAGAATATGTCTTTCGAATAATTGTACGATCTCTTGTTTGTATAAATCAGCCAGTCTGCCAAAACGGATGACATACTCGGTAGCTACAATACTATACCATACATTATCTTCTCGTAACTAACTGTTTATGTAACGCGCGACGAAATACCTAATAGTTGGCATGATACCAGATTAGGCCTCCCTCGGTAGCGGCTCAAGTCTAGGTTCGATCCCTCGGCAGGGAGCCCTTGAGTGCGTTACTTGCGCGATAAAATGACACAAAAATTTACATCACTGCTACAACACTACACGATCACCCCCACACACGTGCACGGTTACACGCTTACACATGGAAGTGGAAGGGTTTTATTTTTTTTTCCTTATCAAACTGAGAAAACTCTAATTTTCCGATAATAAATATATGGAGGGGTTGTTGAGGCGTGTATGTTTGGTACACATATGCGTCTCAACAACTCAAACATATATGAATACTAAGCTAGGTTAGCTAAGAGAGGTCGCGAGTTTGCATGTAACAGGCAACAGCCAAGCCGAGGTGAGCCGTGCACCCTTGAGCTAGTTGCCCAAATAAAATCGGCTGAGTGCCTTAAGCGCTCGCCTTAGTAGTTCGGTGAAACTGTTAAGACCTTGCTAGGTCAATAGCGTAGTCAGAGAAAAAAAAAGTTGGCATGATTTTGCCTAACTTACCTGGAGCATTAATTGTTATATGTTGCCTTGTTTAAATAATACCTTGCTTTATTATAATATGTCTTATTCCGAGATCTAAGTTATATAAATGTATGCATTTTTCAAAAATTGTTGAATGGTTTTTGCGTGATAGAGTAAAAAAAAAACATTCAGGCTTTTTCGTCTTCGTCTTTTAAAATGTCAATATGTGCGCGTACACAATTTCGCCAATGTCAAGTGAATAGAACCATAAATGATGGAAATTGCATCAATTAAACAAATTTCTCTTCTTTATCCAGTGCGGACTATCTACAAAGAGACACTACAAACAAAACAAATGTAAACTACACATAAAATATATTATATAATAGGTCAAATATATATTTGATATCAATAATTCTGATATTTATGTTACTGGAGGAGTATGACGCCACATTTTGAGAACGTATATTAAAAACAAGGTATTTGCAAACCAGTTTTACTGTAAGATAGAATTAATTGTATATTAAAAAGGAAAATATTAATAAAATGTTATACATATGTTTTTTATAATCATCCTTTGCACGCGCATGTACAATGTCCGGTGTTTCGCATCACGGACTCGATTACTGCCGAAGGTCGTTACACCAAATACGCGGTATATACATTATATAAAGAAGGTAATTTGGTAATGATCATTGCGTCACCCGGTAATTTATATAAAGTCTCATGCCATTGTGTGAACCAGAGAACGTAAGTCAATATATTAGAAAAGGACGGAGTTTTTCATATTTTAAGTTAATCAACTGACCGCCTAAGAGGTGATACACTAAACTTGGAGGGACTGGTTCCCAAGTACAGCTGCCGGAATATCTTCGGTGTCTGAACCTTGAGTTACGAATTTTTTTTGTACTGTCTACGCTTATATAAGCCAATAGGCAGGCTGACGGACTTTCACAACTGCACCGGATTACTAACACGAACGCGTAAGGCAAAGGCAACAAGTTCAAGGATGCCAAAGTGGCGGAATTGCCAAAATGGGCGGATTAGGAATAGTAGCTAGCCTCTAACTATCGTTTCATCACAATGTTTTACCACGCCTGAAATATCAGGCTCATTGTAGATATAGGATTGAGGAGCGAGTCCTTACCTTACATATGTTTTTGGGGTGTCCGTTTGAGAGAATAAAGTTATTTGTTATGACACAATTATTTTATTTAATATGTTATAATGGTGTTGTTGTAGCTGAGACGCGCATAATAAGTAGAGTGAAATACATTGTACGTCACCATTCAGTAGAATTATGAGTCTCCAAACTCGTACCACTGAACAATCATCGCTTCCATAGGCTTTGTATTTGAATATTTTGTTATAACCTGGTCGTACGTTACCATTGCAGACAAGCGACACATCTTTGAACTTGCTGTCGCAGACGGGCGGTAGCGACAGTGGCTCCGTATCAAGCGGCGATGTGCCCACTGTTATCGGACCTACACCTTCCAACAGCAAAACTGACAATCCAAAAGTAAGTCAAACATAATAACTACTTCTTAATATATAAAAATCCAGTGTCGTTATGTTTATCCATGATGAACTCCGAAAGTACTCAACCGATCTCACGAAACGTTGGCATTTACGTACAATTTGATCCAACTGGAGAGATAGATATTTATTAAGAAATTAATAGCCTCAGTACTTTTTGATTACAAATTAAATGTGTCAATGTTGATTATTGTTATTAACTGTAAGTTTCATCAGTCTCGAACAAATGGCGCTTAGAATCAGTTTGTTGACAGAAAACTGTAGGACCGACTCTTGTAAATATCTCATAGATGGCGCCACATTTTAATTTTGAAAATAGTTTCAATTTTTTATTTTTATTTTTGCAAACTTTTTTTACTAAACTATGAAATTTACAATTTGCGATGCAGTGAAATTAAAAAACATTAATCCGCCGTTATGAGACCTGAGCTCTAAAAAATAGCCGAGGGGATAGGGAGAGTAACATCACCAATTACTCAACGATATATTCACAAGCAATTATAATTAGTATTTCAGCCAAGCTGTTCGATAATATTACTAA
The DNA here is from genome assembly GCA_014332785.1 of Antheraea mylitta. Lineage (NCBI taxonomy): Eukaryota > Metazoa > Arthropoda > Insecta > Lepidoptera > Saturniidae > Antheraea > Antheraea mylitta. Next base: position 7,064,370 of record JACEII010000020.1, read on the forward strand.
TTTTGACTTTTAATTAAGTTTTTGGCGAGATCTCAGTCTGTTGTGTAGTGGAATTTATATTTTATTCGTAATCTTGTGTTATTTAACTTTATTTTTTGTAATTATTGTGGTGTTTTACGTATTACATATAGTGTGGATATTGTTGACAAGTGAAGTGGATGAAAAATAATACCATGGAGCATATATTCTGAGATATCACAGAAACTCTCTGGAACGTTCTAACAAGGGAGCCACCATCTTGTTAGAATATTGAAAGTATCATAAGAAACTTGTAATGTCATTACCAACTCGACAATGGAGACTGAATATTTTCAACTTCAAGTTTTTATCTCCACTAATACCGGTACTATGACCTTTATTGTAAAGATTATATTACAGTAATTTAAAAGCTAATATTGTCAAGGTCAATGCCAAGTTGAATTCGTGTTCAGGGCACATCGTCTAATCCAAACCCGAAAGGTGTCGAGGGTGGTGGAACGATACGGGCTAAGAAGAAGAGTTGGTACAACGCACTCTACCCCACGTATAAGAGCAAATCTGATGACTTCAAGAGGATATTTAAAGATTTACCTGATGACGAGAGGCTTATTGTTGGTATGTTGAATCTGCAATATCAATATTTGTATTATTAATGCACATAACAAGACTTTTCATTGACTGTGATGATGTTTTAAAACAATGGCCGCTGACGTAAAAGTCACCATATATTTAGTAGTTAATATGTTCTATGCCAAGCCATTTTTCCTTGGCATGTCCTTGAGGCCATTTGATATTCTGATAAAAGATAGATATATTAACGTATTATATTAACGTATACCACCAATGAAACACGTGACGTACAGTTCAGGTTTAACGTATACCACCGGTAGAACACATGGCCAAAAGTACAAGTTTAATCTGTACCACCGGTGGAACACGTAGCCAAAAGTTCAAGTTTAACGTATACCACCGGTGGAACACGTGGCCTAAAGTTTAAGTTTAACGTAAACCACCGGTGGAACACGTG
>JACEII010000020.1:7065385-7100167 GCA_014332785.1 Antheraea mylitta
AATTTAACGTACACCACCGGTGAAACACGTGGCCTATAATTCAAGTTTAACGTGGTACACGTGAACAGAATGTGTTACAATTACATGCTAGTGGAAGAAAATACTTCAGGCTGTTCACATTTTATCAGTTTTTCAAAATAATGCTAGCTAGTGTAAAGCTAGAAACATCCAACTGATTGGAATAACGTTTTTTACAATTTTATTATTTTACTAGCCGTATGCTCGATAGAGTTTCAATTCGACAACATCAAACTGATTGTGTATTAGGGTGACCCATATTTACCAAGTTGGCTTTTTTGACTTGGGTATCGATAAAATGGTCAGTAGTTTAAGTTTTCATGCAAACAATCTGATTGGGAATATTACTTTTCCTATAACTATTACTACGTTTAATACTTCTTCTTTATTTTAAACTAGCTGACCCGTGCAACTTCGTCTGCACCAAATTCGTTATCACTGGTTTCAATTGTATTTTTAAAAGCGATAAAATTGAATAAAACTGATACCCGATTGCAGCCACAACTACCGTTTCCAATTGTGAATCCTAACTATCCCCGGTCTCACTCAAATATACCCAGATTACATGTGATTTTTGATGTAAAACATCTATAGGCGCACCCTAAACTTAAATCGGCCATGGCGACGTTCGTGGTGATTACACACAAACTTCGCACTATTAACGACCCTATCAGTAACGCATAAGATTCAAATTATTTTTCTAAACTATTATAATAAAGAGGAATCGTAGTATTTTTGTATGTTAGTTACGAATAAAGTCAAACTACTGGACGGATTTCGATAATTCGTTTACCATTAGAATGCTACATTATCCCTTAGTAACATACCGGATTAGACCTCCCATTAGGTTCGATCCCTCGGTAGGGAGCCCTTGAGTGCGTTGCTTGCGCGATACGGTGACACACAAATATACATCACTGCTACAACACTACACGATCACCCCCACACACGTGCACGCCTACACGCTTACACATGAAAGTGGAAGGGTTTACTTATTCCCCTTATCGAACTGAAAAACTCTCAATTTTCCGATAATAAATATATGGAGGAGTTGTTGAGGCGTGTATGCTTGGTACACATATACGTTTCAACAACTCGTACATATATAAATAGTTAGCTAGGTTGGCTAAGATAGGTTGCGATTTTGTATGCAACAGGCAACAGCCAAGCCGAGGTGTGCCGTGCACCCTTGAGCTGGTTGCCAAAATAAAATCGGATGAGTGCCTTAAGCGCTCGCTTTAGTAGTCCGGTGAAGCTGTTAAGACCTTGCTGGGTCAATAGCGTAGACATTTCGAAAAAAACCCTTAGTAACATAGGCTATATTTATTTTTTAGAAAAAAATTGGGATTTCTACTAAAATTGCAATAATGTAATCAAAGGTATGAAAAAAATTTGGCATAAAATGTATTTCACCGCATGCGCCCCGATAACTATGAATGATAGAACAAAAATATGTTCTACAATATTAAAGAACATATTATTATCTATAAAAAAACCTCGCGGCAGCATACATATGTCTATACCTAAAAGTAAAGTCTATACTCAAAAACCTTTACAACCCTACTTGTATAATTGTAAGATTCAAATTGTTTCTATTTAATATTATGTAACGTCACAATAATGTCAGAGAGACGCGTGGATAGAAATGTTTTGTCGTCAACGTCGACCGGTTCATGTCCGATCTCACCAAAGTTAAGCAATGTCGGGCGTGGTCAGTGCTTGGATGGGTGACCGCCTGGAGATATTGCGTGATGTTAGCTTTTTACGGGTCAAATTAATCTTCAGTAATTTTTTTAATGTATAGGTATATGTATTTTTTATATTTTTAAATTAGGTGTAATATAATATTTTTATAATATTACGGAATTGGTTTTTTTTAATCTTACTAATATACATATACACTGGCCAAAGTCTGACCTACGTACATCCAAAAATTACTCGATAGATTTCAATTACATGTTTTTATTTTTAAAAGAGAGGAGGCTTATTTTCTGCATTAGGTCGAGAAGAGCTGCCAGTGATGATGATGATGAAGATTATGGTTTTTTGTGACGTTACATTTCCGAAGCTACAGGTTATAATACGAACTTTGCACTATTGTCGAAGTACTCAAAAACATCTGCAACTCTATCCGTATAAACATAACATTCAAATTGCTTTGTCGAACACTCGTCGTACCAGTATTACACGGCATGCACAAAGGGCGCCCTTTGACATACCGCCAAACACACCGCGCTTGCACCTTTCACTGATTTCTTTGTTACTATTTAATTAGACAATTGACTGTCACGGATTAAACTACGCATTTTTAACGCTATTTATAAATTATGAAACACCCTTCGCAGTTGTGAATGTAACCAGTGTTTTAATTTAAAATATGTCGGACAGCGATAATTTCGGAACTGAAAGTATGCACCCTTCTACAAAGAAAGTAAAATCACACTATGACATATATCTTGATAATGCTATATCTAATACTTTTATAACATACTTCAGTTATCATCGACCAATTCTCACAGTATTAACCAGCTATTCTAAATTTGAAACCCTTGCGTTTTATGGGACAAAAAGTATCCTGGATGTAGCCTTGTAATATCAGTTGTCACTGTGTTAATTTTGGCTTCTATATGGATAACATAGTCTACCTTCATTAAAATTTCCAAAAAATATTGAATGTACAGATTTCGATTTGTTACAGTTTTAATAGTATAGATTAGTTATTAATAATTTTGTGGACGTTTTCGAAGCAGTTGAAATTTTTGAATAAAATTATTATGTAAGCGTAGCCTAGAGGTAAAGTTGGCGGCTCTATACTACTTTCATGGTCGACGGGGAGACGGTTCGAACCCCGTCGTTTTTTTTGGTTATTTGTTTTTTTTTTTATGTAGCCTATATAACTTGAATTTTTAACTAATCTGTCTGCTGTAAATAGCACTAAGGAAAATTACCAAAATCCATTAAGAATCTCATGAACTACAATTTTTTTTCTTTCGTCCGTTATTCTGGAGAACTCCTTGCGTTTTATGGGACAAAGAGTATCCTGGATGTAGTCTTCTAATATTAGTTATCACTGTGTCAAATTTCGTTAAAATTGGTTCAGTACTTTCAGAGTAATTCGGGTTTATATTCTAGACTTTAATCCTTTATCCTGGAGAACCCTTGGCGTTTTATGAGACAAAAAGTATATTTGATGTAATCTCGTAATATTAGCTATCACTATGTCAAGTTTCGTCAAGATTGGTTCAGTAGTTTCAGAGTGATGCGTGTGCATAGGGACAGACAGACAGACAGACAGACAGACAGACAGACAGAAAGACAGACAGACAGACAGACAGACAAAAATTGTAAAAAGATTATTTTTGGCTTCTATATCGATAACATAGCCTATCCTGATTAAAATTTTCAAAAAATATTTAATGTACAGATTTCGACTTGTTACAGTTTTATTATAGTATAGATAGATATTCGAATAATTCGGAATATTTCGATTAATCAATTCGCACAAACTTGTAACCCCATTGTACTGACAATATCCTGAAGGGTGTAATCGTGTACTTGTATCAGATTATTCATGCGCTCTGCAAAAGGATATCTTGGTCCACGGGAGGCTGTACGCCTCTCAGAACTATCTCTGCTTCTACGCGAGTATCTTCGGCTGGGAGACGAACCTCACGCTGCGCTGGAAGGAAGTCACCGCCATCACGAAAGAGAAGACTGCATTGGTATGTACCCTTACAGCTATAAGAATTTTTTTTTGGCCACTAATCTTCTTGTAGATTATTATTGCCATTGGCGAGTTGATGATAGTACCTGGGCGACCGAACCTAGTTCGATTCTTTAAAAAACATTTTTAAATCAAAATAAACTGTTAGGTTTGCCTCACAAAATTAACGTTTCCACATAAAAAAAATATTTAAAAAATATCTCCCTTATAATTATAATATTAAAATTACTTATTTAATTAAAATAAATTGTTAAGTTTGCCTTACAAAATTATCATTTAAAAAAAAGGATACACACTCGGATTCGAACCTGGGTTACACGAATTTTCGAAGAAACCAATTTTTATCTGACCTAATTTGGTTTTGACAGCGTTGGCGAAATTTATCTTCATATTCTAGCTATATTTTTCATTGCCTGTAATCTCAGTTAAAAAAGTTTTCTATGAATAAAATCTAGCTAGATCGATTTATCGTCCCCGAAACTACCTACATACTAGGTTTCACGGAGATATATAACGCCGTGTCCGAGATCCTGAATATATGCAAATATAAAAATATACATTGCTCGATTAAAGGTATTAGATATATATATATTAGGTAACGAGCGTCTTGCGGTCATGCCAATATTAAAAAAAAAAATTATGACTGTCTTGTAATACATTTCTAGGGACTTATTGTGGTATCTAATAATTCGCGCTCCGTGATATTATTCCACACGCACTCCACATGTGCACAAAGACGGAAATATATTACGTAAAACAGCATCGATATTATAAAAATTAACACAAGATAAGTCCAATATTAAATCCACTATGGACATTCCAATATTCCAAAAAAAAAACTTTACCTACCATTTATAAGCATTGACTACAAAAAATGTGTTATTTCTATAATAATATTGCAATGAAGAGTATTAACTGTATATTGTAGCCCGGTGAAGCTGTAAAGACCTTGCTAGGTCAATAGCATAGTCAGTTCGAGAAAAAAGAAAAAAAATAACTATATGACTTCATCGTCGGATTTGTTTTAATGCCATCTATCTGTTAATTCTTAGTACTACAGTAGTAGTCATACGTGTTTTAATTGTTTGATATTTCTGTTAGTAATTTTATTTTAACGTTTTTATTCTCGTTCATTTGAAACTTTTTTTATTCCGAGAAAGGCTTGATTCTACGATTTTATTTCCTCATTCGTTTATATAATAGATGAGTTATTTAATATTCAAATTTACAAATAGAAATGAATTAAATTAGAGTGTCTTCCGTTTGTCCTGATTATTTCTGAAACTGCTGACATTTTTGGCAGATAGAAGCCATTTCAGAGTATTACGAAGATTTGTCTAAATAGCTTATCTCGCTTTACTTGATACCTGTACGTAATTAATTATCTATTTCCCTCTAACCCTAGTTTCAAAATGGGCGACTTGTGTGGTGAACTATAAGACCAGTTCAGATAGAAGTAGTTATTATCTGCAGATTTAGAAAGTAAATTATCCAAGTTTCGATTTATATTTATTTATTTCAAATTGTGGATAATGCAACAGTCAACCGTCCGATGAATAATATAATTACAATAACAAGAAAGACTATTATAGTAAATTGATAACCTAAAATGCCTTATCACGTCGATATGACTTACAATATTATTGATATTGAAAAAAAAATTGAGCCGTCATGGGACGCCTGGCGGATGTGAAACATCAAAATTGTTTTGTATAAGTTATATACATAAAAGAACAGATTACGACATGAATCAGTTATGGCATAATGAAATGATAAAGCTAAAAAAAATTACAAATTAGTTTCATAAAATAATGACTGTTTGTTTTATTAAATAAATATTCATTTTTATTAAGCACAAAATAGAAAAATTCATCTAGGCGGTGCATGGGCTGAGTGCCTTCAGATCGGCTGAATGCTTTCATTGCTCGCCCCAATAGTTCGGTGAAGCTGTAAAGACCTTTCCAGGTCAACAACGTTTACATTTCGAAAAAAAAAAACTTAGGCGCTGGCGCGGTGTCTTTGGCGACATTTATCAAAGGGTGCTAGGTCGACGGCGCGTGCCGCATAACACTAGTAGAACAAGTGGCCTACAAGACAGGGTAGCAAATGTTTTTGAGTATTTCGTTAATAGTGCAATGTTCGTGTTTCACGTCGCCACGTATACAATCTGGTTTACTCTCTACCTATAGATGTTTCACACGAATTAAATGACGTTACAATAAATATTGATAAACATTAAAAAAAAAAGAACAAGAACATATGAAAAAATTATAATTGATTTGTCTATAGAAGCTAAAATTGAGGTATGAAAAAGAAAAACAAATGCCAAATATAATAAAGAATATTGAAGAAAAATTGTTTTAGTTAGAATGAGTCGTCGTTTCCACCAGGTCATCCCCAACGCGATTCTCGTATGCACTGAGAATGAGAAGAATTTCCTGACGTCGTTCTCCGGGAGGGATAAGGCGTACCTGATGCTGTTCAGGATATGGCAGAACGCGCTCATGGACCAGCCGACCAGTAGCCAGGAGATATGGCAATGGGTGAGTCCCATTCGGCTTTTCTTTATCTGATAACTAACCCCCGCATGCGATTTCGTCCGCGTAGTAATAGTTATTCTGAGCTAACGCTAGCACGCAGTGGAAGCTCTCAAAAGGAAAAAAGTCCCGATTTTGGAAAAATTTTCATCTGTGCTCCGCTCTTATTGCACTTAGCGTGATGGCCTATAACCGTCCTCGATAAATGAGCTATATAACACTGAAAGAATTATTCAAATCGGACCAGTAGTTCTTGAGATTACCCTATTACGTCACAACGTCACATACTTTACCTCTTTATAATTAGTATCGATAAACAAAAATGTGCAGAACTCTTAATAGACCAACAGCAACTATGTCAACAAAGAATGCTTTTTTATAAAACAATTTGTGTATTTAATTGATTATTTTAGTTATAATATTAATTATTATTATAATTATAGTATTAATTAATTCATTAAAATTGTACAATGTAAATACTTACGATTTTTTTTTTATTAATTTTCCTGCAGACTCTTATTCGCAACTTTTTTTAAAATCATTTTAATCAAATTTTAAACTCGTCTATGTCAACACAAATTTGATGATACTACGTAGATTTAATTTGTGTTTTTTTTTTCAATTACCAATACTTTTGCTTATGATCAGTGTTCATTTAGCAACTGTGGAATTTTTTTTATCTTTATTTTTGGCAACCAATCGTTCAAATTATTACTGCCATTGTCGTGTAGTTAATAATATTACAAGCATCGTCTGATTATTTCAATATTAAGCTTCGTGTGACCATTTCAACATTCTAACAAGATGGTGGATCCCTTCCAGGGAGTTTTCGTAGCATCTCAGAATTTCATGCTCCGTGGTATTATTTTCCATTCACTTCACTTATACACAATAAACTAACTATATTACGTAAACCACCACCAAATTTACAAAATATAGAGTCAAGTATCACAAGATTATGAATATATAAAATATAAAATCCACTACATGACAGACTAAAATCCCGTCAAAAACTCCCAACTGTGGAATAGTTACTCAATAACCATTTCTGTTAGACTGAGATTTTCGCGAACGAAGACGCAATCATCGTTTAGTATAGTATATAATATGATTATAGTTTCAAGGTATAATTCAGAATGCATGAATCTCGCATATAAAGTTTTCCAAATACTTGTATCGAGTTGAATATGTGCATGTGTTATAGACGATTACATAATTAAATATTTATTGCTATATTACCATAAGCATGTTATAGTTCAGCTGGTGCACTAACTTTATGAAGAACAAATTTATACTTAAAAATATATTTTTTTTAAACTTTTGTTTTGTATTTTATATATTTGTATTATTTTACAGTGTATATGCAATGTTATACATATTTTTGCAGTCAGATATGTTTATCATTTCAAACTTTTTATAAGAGATTACCTATGCCAGATACGTATACTATTTTAGATTAAAGAATATTTTTATAACTACAATAACGATTTTTTTTATTTACTTACAAAGATAAAACTAATATAATAGGAAATCTTTTAAGTATATAACCATTTTACAGTTCTGACTTATCCTATAATTCTTTTTTTTGTATATCATAGAAGACAAACGAACAGGTGGGTCACCTGATGTTAAGTGATCACCACCTTCTATAGACACTTGCAACACCAGGATAGTCACAAGTGCGTTGCCAGCCACTGTTTGGGGGGGGGGGGGAAGAAGGGAATAGAAGAGGTGATCCTTCGGTGCTCTCACTGACCGAACGAAACGCAACAATGCGAGCACTGTTTCCCGTGGGTGTTTCTTTGTTGGGTGGTAGTATCGAGGGCAAGCCGACACATTCATGCTAAAACCAGTAATAGATTCAGCGTGGCTCTACCACCTACAAAAATATTCATATTGCATTGTCAGCTAATTTCTTTTTTAATTATATACATAAACTTATTAGCGGGATCTTAGACTGTCATGTAGTGATTTTTATATTTTATTCATACTCTTATGTTATCTGACTCTATATTTTATAACGTTTCTAGTATTTCTCGTATCCGTTCAATACGGCCATTGAGCATAAGTGAAGTGGATGGATAATAATACCACGTAGCGTGAATTCTGAGATGCCGCAAAAACTCTGGAGATTTCTAACAAGTGGACACAATCTTGTTATCATTAAAATTATCACAAGACACGTACTATTATTACCCACTCAACAATTACAGTAATAATCTGGAAAATTGATTATTACAATTAAAATTAATAATATTATTACATTAATAATGTTATGCACTGTATAGTAAATCACATTTGCATACTATCACGCAAATAAATCAGTTAAATGAAGTTAACCAGCCGGATTATTTGGTCTGTGGTCAACTTATCTATGGATTTGTGAACAAACAATATGGCGGGTTTTAACACGATCCAACTTACCTGTCCGTTCAATATGTCAATGTCGATTTGAAATTTAAAAATATACAAATTTTCATAAAATATTTCTCTTGTTTGTACTGTGTTGTGTTCCTGGGATAAAATAAAACGTAAATCAAAAATAAACAATTCAGTTTGCGCTTTAACAGTATAATCTTAAAGTATAGTTTCAAAGTTATACCGTATACGTGTTATCAAAGTACAGGCCTCGTACTGTAGTAATAGCAAACCCTATTATTGAATAGAGAGTTTGATTCACACGCATAATTGTCTTACGTATGATGAGCATAATAATATGTTGTCCTTAGAATAATAACGCATAGAAGGATAGTTCGGTACTTTAAGCGACTACAAAAGTGAAGTAAAAAATTATACTAGAGTGCAAGCGATTACACGAGTATACACGCACACCATGACAAAATCGGGTTGCCACTAAAATGTAGCTTGCCCAACACCGTGGAAAATGAACTGCATTATTTGTGTATAAACCGTCGTGTGCTCCTTTTGACATTTAATGTTTTTGCTTACTTACCCCCGTCTTCTAGTCGTCACTTCAGCCTCAACTCAACACTTAAGAAAATAATAGAGATGTTTTATACTTAACATACCATTCAACAAAGTATTCGAAGTCGAAGAAACGACTAAGTTACAGGTGTTGTAGTTACTTCTTTTATTTATTCTACTATGGTTTTTTCTATAAAATAAAACAGCTACTCTATAGTTAAATCCTTATATGTTATACAGATTATTTAGGCGCCAACTTTTAACGAACACATTTTCAAGTATGTAAAATATGTAAACTACATAATGTATACGCACCTTACCTATTTAACACATATTTGAATGTTTCGTTTATAAAAAAATAATTTATCGCATCAATAAGTCAATTAAAATAGAGAAAAAATTACCTTATCTGGCAACACTGAGCGTTTACAAAAGATGGAATAAAACGATTGTTTTTATTAAAATTAATAGTTGAAATACTACAGTATGTTAATAGATTACCTGTTAAAAGTGATATTAACACACTTCCTATGTTTTTCAGAGGTGTTGTGACATCATTTAATTGCAGAAACCGTCATAATTATTTATTTTCTAAGAGATGTGTTCGGGTCGCAGTGACTTTGTACACTACGAAGCGGGCGGGTGTAGGGAGCCATTTCTGGCTCCTATTTAGTTGCTTCAAATTTTAAGCGCAGGCTTGGTTTCTATACGTTTTTATTCTAAGATGTTGTCGTTATAAATCGTGGCGGTTGAGCTGTTTGACGGAATATCATTGTGCTGTCCGCAAGTTCGAACCCAACGCCTTGTACGAACGAATTTTTCAGCATTCGCGTACATTAATAATTTAAATTGGTAACTTTAGTAAGGAAAGTAGTATGAGAGAAAATATAGAATTGGATTTCTCGGAGTTTCAAATTGCCAATAGATCGTGGGCTGGTGGTTGGTGGGGTGATTATGCCCATAAGTTTCTTCGGGTAGAGGCCTATAACCCTGCAGTGGGTATCTTACAAGCTGATAACGATGTGTTTGCATATCGAAGGATTTACTTACCTTAATACGAACTATGTCTGGTTTAGAATCCAATAGTTAGTCGTGTGTGGAATCATCATTATCCTTATCCCACCTAAGTATCTATAGAGATAAATAAAACTACGAGACGAATACTCCCAAAGGTATATTTACAAAGTTAAGGGCAAAATAGCGATAATTGTGATAAGATTAATTTTAGGTTTAAGCTCATCAATAAAAACTGACAAAGGGAACATTTACACCCCTGTCGAATATAACTAAGCACTCTAGACATATATACGACATTGTAGCCTAGACTGTGAAAGAAATTGACATATATTTGGAATAATAACACCTGTTAGGAAACCAACGACCAACAAAGATAGGACAGTTTGGAGTTTTGGCTATAAAGCTCCCTATACTTACTATAGGACATTTAAGGCTCGGATAGTCTAAAAAAATTCTAAATATATGGCACTGTGTTATAATTAAGATTAGATGAACTATTTACAACTTATACAAACTTTTTATATTATTTATTTATTTATACAACTTATACAATTTGACGACAGGCGGTACAAAAATTCAAAATTCAAATAAACTATATTTCGGATAAATAAAATCTAATTGGATATTTAACTGTCTTTCCCTTATACAAAAAACTCCAAGATGAGTACCTCCACAACTCAAAAGAGGAAGGGATCAATAACGAAGGTAGATGACGGGCAAAAGAGGTCACACTGGGGAGACCCACAGAATTAAAAGTAGCGGCTACGCAGATCTATCAAGACGCAAAAACGCAACTCGAGAACTCAGGCAATTTAAAAACTAGTAGAAAAGAATCAGTAACAAAGAGCCTAGGACAATTATATGAAGTGATAACAAACCTAAAAGAACAGATCGCAGTTGTTGAGCTGGAGAAAGCTCAACAACAGAAAACATTTGCGGATAAGTTTGCTGAGTTGCATAAATTCCACACAAACAGGATTAGTGAAAATTTCCAGATGATGAAAGATCATCATGAAAAAAGTCAGGAGGGTGTGATGGAGGTCCTACAGACAATAACCAAAAACATGAGTGAAGTGGAAGACATTAAAAAGATAGTAATAAGTGCAAACAATGGAATAGAGGAGACTATAAAAAATACTTCAGGAATTAGGGGAAAAGGCAGGAAACTGCAACAGGGAAGACTGTACGAAGGTAAAAACACAGGAAAAGACAGTTAATATGAGAGAAAGGATAGTGACACCACCAGAGGAAATGTACTCGGTTATCGTTACATCCAAAATAGAGAATTATACTAGTGAGGACTTGATAGAGAAGGTAAGTTGGGCGTTAAATGCAAAAGTTACAGGTCTGGAAGTCGATAGATTGAGGAGAACGATGGATGAAAAGTTAGTAGTTAGATGCAATAAAAAAGAGTCTTTACAGAAAATAGTTAAACGAATCAAGGAAATGAGCTCAAATTTAGAAATAGAAGAGTTAAGAAATAGAGATCCGCTGATAGAGATTAGAGATGTCCTGCCAATACACAAAAATGAAGAGATACTAGATTATATGGAAAGCCAAAACAAACAATTATTGAAAGATATAAAGAGGGAGGACTACAGAGCTGAAGTTCTCTATAGACGCAGGGCTAGGAATCTGCATACCTGCCATACGGTTCTGAGGGTCTCTCCAGGGATGTGGAAAGCATTGACTGATGCTGGCCGAATATACATAGATTTACAGAGAGTGGCTGTGACAGACAGATCTCCTGTGATACAATGCACAGGGTGCTTTAAATACGGTCACGGGAGAAGAGCAAGCCAAATAACAAAAGCCGTCTGTAGTCACTGCGGAGGAGAACACCACGCGGGAGAATGTGAAAGTCGGTTAAAGGGAAATGTACCGAGGTGTGCCAACTGTGCAAATGAAAACTTATCTGATACAAATCATAACGCCTTTGCCGATAAATGTCCGATAAGAGCGAGATGGGACAAAATAGTGCGCTCTAACATAGCATACTGTTAATAGTTACAGACAATCATACAGAATATATAGAATCAGATTACATAACACAATATATTACTTTTTACTGAAACAAAATAAAATAGTAACAAAACCTGTAGGTTGGAGGAAGCTCAAAAATATAAAGCTAGGTGAAATGACGATTACGAAAACTGATACATCTAAAGATCGAACCCATGCTCCAACCGAATCTTTAATTGTATCAAATATTTCGTGAAGAAAAAGAGAACAATTTTTAAAAGGGATTTCAGAAGTTTCGAGAAAATTACGTAAAATATTAGCAAAGTTAAGAAAACTAGTAAATAAATTAATACTTAAAATATGATTTAGAGAAACTTAATTATAAAGAAAACTAAATTTAATAATTACCAAAAATAAGAAGACGATTAATCAATCAGAAACTAAAATAGAAGAACGACAGGAAATGTGAATAAAATAAATGAATATCATCATTACCAAAGTATCAAAATATAAAAAATTTAAGTAAACAGATAAATGTGTAAAACATATACAAAAATCCAAAATAATGAAAGCCTTAAGACACAGAGAAAATAAAATAAAATAATTAACAGAATTTAATTAATGATAATAACAATAGAGATAGGAACACAGCAGTAATAGAAAAAGCGTGCTATGATGAATCACCAGATTAAATCTAAACTGAAGGATAAACAGGAAATATAGAAACAGGATGTATAGATAGTAAACCTGACGCGAGATTGAGAGGGAGTGTCGATAACTTATAGAAGGAGAGTGACTAGAGGGAAAGACAGATTTGAGAAAAGTTAGAATTTAAATGTAAATAGACGAGATCTCAATTCGATAATGACAAGAAAAGAGATTGACTTTAAAATCCGAAATAGGTATTGGAAACAATTTGGAGTAAAAAGGTCTCCGACTTCTACATCAGAGGTGTACCGCCGACCGGGACATCAAGATCCCGGTCACAAAATAAAAAAAAGTAGGGTCGGCACAACATGTTTTCTTTTTCCACTCTCTCCTATCAAATGTCATCTCAGTATTCACACCTTTTACGCACATATCATTTATCACACAATTCATCCACACCTTTTTCGGTCTCCCTCTACCGTATATCCATTCACCATCATACTCAACACTTCTAGTTATATCGTTTTCATCTCTCCTCATGACATGCCCAAACCATGCTAACCTATTACTCCTCAGCTTCTTTGTCACTGGTGCTATTTTCAAACTTTCTCTGATATAATCATTCTTAATCTTATCCATTCTAGTCACACCACACATCCACCTTAACATTCGCATCTCTACTACATGTAATTTTCTCTCATCCGTCTTTTTCGTAGCCCAACATTCGGATGCATACAGCATGACAGGTCTTATCATAGTTTTATAAAAAAAATCTTGAGTTGCAAAGGCATTCGTGGGTCATAAACTACCCCAGACACATTTCGCCATTTCATCCATCCTGCATTTATAATATTCCTCATTTCCTTATCAATGCCACTGTCGTTCTGTACCAGTGAGCCTTTATACCGAAAATTTAATTGTATACCATATAAAAAAGAGTAAAGAAATAAAGACAGGCACTCATTTTATAAATATTGTAAACTATAAAGGTAAAAACGTGAAGTAGTAGTCGATAGAGACTTAAAAAAATAGGAGCTTTCTCTTGCCGATGGTATGGAAAAAAACTTTTTGCTTTCAAAATATATTAATAATAAAAAAATCATTAGTAGCTACTAAAGAAAAAATAATTGAAAATTTCGGTGAAGAAACAAAGGATAATGAAAAAATAAACATAGAGTAACGAAAACCCCGTCCAATTCTGATCAGTCGTTTTTGATAACATCCCTGATATACAAATTCACATACGAATAGAATACATAACCAACCTCTTTTTTCTTAAAGTCGGTTGAAAGTTACAGTTGTATAGTTCGGTGAAGCTGTAAAGTCCTTTCTAGATCAACAGCGTTTACATTTCGAAAAAAAAGAAAAAAGAAATTACAGTTCTATTTTCACCTATTAGATATTGATTAGAAATAAAGTTAATAGAACACGTACGAAATTCCATCGCCACTAAATAAAGAAAATCAGCACACAGTTCAGATATAAATTTATCGAGAATATATTCACAGTGTTTTGCTAAATATTTATTTTTCGATTATCCGTTTATTTTAAACATATTTCGATTTTCGCGCTGTAATTTTTCTTCACCTCCTAATTATTTACGTATAACATAGTTATGGTAACAAGATTTCCGTGTTGTGTTACCGTTTCCCTAATGTCTATGCTATGTGCAATATTTGTTATTTTGTATATTCTACGTAATTACGTACATACCTATTTATATCTATATATAATCAGATCGCTTCGTTGTGCATTAAATAAACTTTTAGTAAAAAAGATGGCCGAATCAATGGAATAGAAGAAATAAATAACGAATACCTATGCCGAAACAATGAGAGTTTTTGCCGGGATCTTGGAATGTAATGTAGTGGATTTTATATTTTATTCGTAATTTTGTGTTACTTGGCTATATATTTTGTAATATTGATGTTATGGTACGTGGTAGTTTGATTATTGTGCACAAGGGAAGCGGATTGGAAATAATACCACGGAATATGATTCTGACTTTTCAACCAAATCTCTGTGGAAAATTTTAACAAGGGGGCCACCATCTTGTTAGTTCATTGAAATTATCACAAGAAACTTATAATATCTTTACGTATTCGACAATGACACTACTAAAAGATTGGTTTTCAAAAATACAATAAAATCTATGTAGATAAAAAAAGCAAAGACAAAACAGTTCAGGACCTTTTTACTCCTATTCGTTAACCAATTTTCTATTTGGTATTTATTGATGAGCTTGTTTAGTTTTTACCATTGACATATTTTCGATGCTCCTTCTAATTTTTCTCCTATAGCCTTAAATGGTGTCAACTTATCAATCGGCTCCAATTACCGGTATCTCGATTCATTGATCCAAAACGACGGAAAAGGACGCGAGGAATCGGATAAATTCAGGGTGGATGCAACGGTGAAAGATATCTGGTGTGACTCACAAATGCCCTTGAACCTAAAGGGAAAGATGTATAAAATTATTGTATGACCAGTCAAGCTGTATGTATTTTATTGCTGCGGGGCTATGAAAGAGAGATGCGAATATTAAGGGGGATATGTGATATAACTAGAATACATAAGATTAAGAATGAGCATGTCAGATGTAGTTTGAAAATAGCACCAGTGACAGAGATGTTGAGGAGTAATAGGTTAGCATGGTATGAGCATGCTAGGAGGAGAGATGAAAACCATATAACTAGAAATGGGTTGAGAATGATAATGGATGTATATAGGAGTAGAGGAAGACCGAGAAAGGTATAGGTGGATTGTGTGTAAAAATATGTGTATAAAAGGATATTAGTATACACAATCAGGAATTAATAAATTCCAACACCTTTCGATCGATTACTACGAATGATGGAGCGTTTGAATGTTTTTATATCACGAAAAAGTTTTATTCTATTCAAATTATTGTAACTGGTCATTAGGTGCTGCTGCACTGCATTAACTAGTCTAGCATTTAATCAATTGTGAAAATGGTTATGTACTGATATTTGGACAGTGTCCATTTTGCTATAATTCATCTATGTATTACAACAAATGGAAAAGAATACGTGCTGCAGAGTTGCGGGTACAACTAGTGTAATGTGAAAAAACAACATTGTGTTGTTTTATGAAACCGCGAGTGACAAGTGACATTTTTTTTATCACTGAGAATTTTCGGAAAATTATTCGATTTAGGGTATTCGAATCTAGTTTTAAATCTGAACTTAATTATTCGAAAATGGGAAATTAATAGTGGACAAGATATTCAACTGTAACTTTTAATTTCAATCTGCATGTCATTACATAGTATAAAACAAAGTCCTCTGCCATGTCTGTCTATCTGTTAGAGTATATACATAACTAGCAGGCTCGGTGGACGTTGTCCCGCCCTAATAATAAAAAAAACCTTGAGAAAGAATCGCGTTATATACGTACAAACAGTGAAAACCGCATGAGAATCCGGTTAGTAGTTTTTGAGTTTACCATGAACAGACAGACAAACAGACGTGGCAGAACACTTTATTTTATAATATGTAGTGATATTGATAAATACAATTACTCAGATGATACACATATTAGTGTTGCTTGGTCTACCGAACGCCTATCATTTTAAGCTTTACTCTGCGGCAGATTGTAATGCGACATGCGATAGACGGAACGCAAAAATTTAAAGCGATAGAAAAAAACGTTTCTCTTTAAAAATTATTTCGTTTTGATTTAAATATATTGATATGAATTAAGGATACAGTGCGTGGGCGACATAAAGCCGACGAGGTCGCGGAATAATTCAGTTTGCGTTTATCTATCCCGAGGTACGATACGGGAACGAGTGACCGCGCGCCGGCGACTCCTGTTTATAATCTCTGTTTTAGTTTATTATTAAATTATAGAACTATTATCAGCTGGAAACCGTTCGTGTATCTTTCGACACTTACACGTTCTGCGACCTACAACTCTCTAGAACCTTTTACATACCTCTACATTCTGTGAGAACTTAGTACCGTCAGAAACTAATCGTGATAAGTCTAAAAGCGTAAACTTTTTTTAGTGTAGACACAAGTAAGTTGAATATGTTTTCTTCCCTTATATTCTTAATTATTACTAGCTGATTCCTACTTCTTCGTCTGTCTCGTATATTGTATCAATTGTTTTGTTATATCTCAAAGGGATTCAGGCAGCGTTTTCGATTAAAGTTTCCAGGGGGCTTAAGTTTTTCCAACACTTCCAAGAATTATCGTAATATTTCAATTAATTTACAAAAAATATTGTCAGTTGATATACACCTAAAGTTCCTCGTGAATCATTTTATAAATTAATGAAAACCGCATGAAAATCCTCTCAGTAGTTTTTAAGTTTATCGCGAACGGACAGACAGACGCAATTCTATTGGTAATGTCAATATAATAGCGTTTTACTGAATTAATATGAAGGTGAGTGATAGGTATAACAAATAACCAATTTTTAAAAAATGTCCTTTCTGTTTCGACTATTCTACGAAACGATTGGACCAATCCTAATGGGACTTTCACTTGCAGAGATAGCTATAGTTATAAGAAGTAACTTACTTTTATTATAAAAAATAGATTCCATGCAAATAGAATAAACTAAACAATTCATGCGCTCTATTACTCTGTTCAAATATTATTTGTGAAATTACACGCGGACGATGTCGTGTTTAACAGATAGTAATTAAGTATTTAGTCAAATAATTATCTTGTGTGATGTTTGAACCTACTTCAGTGTCGACAAAGAAAAAAGCTATTGCTTAACCACTGGGCTTACAGTGCAGTCGAATGACCTCGCTCCATTTATTGGCATACAAACTACACCTCAATGTTAAACACAATTACAATCCCAGAAAGGTGACTGCCAGGAATGAAAGGTTGTCGTTGCTTCACAGCGTTAATTACTTGCTAATCACATTATCTTAACAGAGTTTTCGCTTTTGTATGATGTCGTCATTCAACTTGGTATATGGTCATATCGTCTATTTTTCTATATTTTTCGGACTGTATCTAGTTTGAGCGAAATATTACCGATTTGTTAATTGACACATAAATAAGATGTAATCTGTTTTTTTTTTTAATGTCATATAAGAGGCAAACGGATAGGCGGCTCACCTGATGTTAAGTGATCATCGCCGTCCATAGACACCAGCAACACCAGAGGAGTTGCAAGTGCGTTGCCAGCCTGTGTTTAGAGGGATGGGGGAAAGGAGAGCAGAGGGAAGTGGAAGTGAGAGGGCAAGTGAGGAGAACGGGAGGTGGGTCTCTGGCACTCTCACTGACCGAACTAAACGCAACAATGCAACCATTGTTACTTCACGTCGGTTTTCTGTGGGATGGTGGTACTACCCCGGACGAGCCGACCCTTTCATGCTGAAACTAGTTATAGCTTCAACGTGGCTCTACCATCTACAAAACACTGTCACGGTAACGCTGCCGAAGACGAACGTAATTAATTGAAAATAAGTTTTGGCGGGATCTCAGCTGTTACATTGTGGCTTTTATATTTTATTCATAATCTTGTGTTATTTGACTCTATATTTTGTAAAATTTGGTGGTGTTTTACGTAATATAGTTAGTTTATTGCGCGCATAAATGAAGTGGATGGGAAATAATACCACGGCGCTTGAATTCTGAGATGCCACAAAAACTCCAAGGAAAGTTCTACCAAGAGAGTCACCATCTTTGTTAGAACATTGAAATTATCACAAGAAACTTGTAATATCATTACCTACTCGACAATGACAGTGATAATCTAAAATATTGATTGCCAAAAATAGCGTATCATTGACAAGTGTTTTCAAAATAAATATGCATTATTATATGGTCAATTTACATATATGTAGGTACACACGTGCTACGGTGAGGAGTTGGGCTTTAATTCGGATGACGAAGGCTACATGCGTGACGGACCAGAGGATTCACCAGCGTTTCCATCCGAAACACCATCAGAGGTGAGTGACACTAAAATCTATACTATAATAAAACTGTAACAAGACCAAATCTGTTCATTAAATATTTTTTGAAAATTATAATCGGGGTAGGCTATGTTATCGATATAGAAACCAAAAACAATCGTTATACAATTTTTGTCTCTCCGTCTGTCCCTGTGAACACGTATCACTATGAAAGTACTGAACCAATATGACACGGTCATAACTAATATTCCAAGATTACATCTAGGATACTTTTTGTCCCACAAAACGCAAGAGGTTCTCCAAGATAACGGATGACAGCTTAAAATCTGAATACGTATTGCTCTGAAAGTGCAAAACTAATTTTGAGGAAACTTGACACAGTGGTAAAGTAAAAAGTGACAAGCAACCACATCATCGAGAAGAAACAGCAAGAGATTCGATCTGGTTTATCTTTTCATGATAAATATTTTTACAAAAGTTACGAAGAGCCAGAGGATCGGAAAAAAAACAAATTACTTAAATTAATTTATCAAAATAAAATTATAATTAAAACTAATACTAAAGAGCTTCGCCGATGTTAGGCTAGTTTTCGCCTAAAACTAACACTGTGAGAGTGTCGCCGATGTTAGGCTAACTCTCACGCACTAAACTAAACTTATAGCATAGTGAATGCTACCGATGTTAGGTTCACACTGTTTAATCGTTGTTTCGTACAAGTTTTTATACATGGATAAAGTGGGAACGAAGGAGTCGGACCACCGAATGTTTCCACTAAGTTTGTGCATCTGTTGTACCGTGGAAATTGCTGACTCGCTGCTTTGAACACCTGCCGCGACTTGAGGCTAAGAACTCGGCACTCTTAGTCATCGACTGTATTGTATATCGATGACGTAATACTTTGAACACCTACTGCATCGTAGGACCGGAACTCTTAGTCAGCAATTGTGGTATCTAGCGATGGTGTAACACAAACATAGATTACTTTTGTTTTTGTTTCTGGTGCGTGCATAGAGATTGGCGTCATTTCCACCCTATTATAGCTTTTAGACATTCAAATCCGCTTCAATTCACTAACCACCGAATCGGTAATGTGCTTACTACTTTGAGACTTTGTTATAAAACCTAACAGCATTATTATGTTGATACGTGTAATGAAATATCACGACTCTGTATCTAAGCGAGATATAAAATGATAAACAATCGCATACTTACATTCAGATAACTCGGTGAGGACGCGACGCGTCGCTCTAGTATTACGCATTATTATTTCAACTTTTAATGTGTATAGATTATTTAATTAATAAAAAAAAATCGCGAGTTATATACGTCGTTTAGATGTGTCTAAAAAAATTACAATAGAAAAATAAAGTGTAATTTATGTGTTATTACGATTACAGTTGTTACGTTTTTGTTGTGCGTGTTTGAGTTAATTTTTCTTTAATGATTTTTATTTTTGTCAACGAATCGTCTCGCATATTACTAGAATTGTCAAGTAAATAGTTATGCGGTCCCCAGGACAAGTCATAACTAGACGCTCTTATGAAAATGCTGTGTAAGCAGCATAATTCTAATTAGCATCCGTATAACTCGTGGGAACAATGAGTTTACGTACTTAGTTAAGTAGAGTAAAATCATCTTTTGTAATTAACTAAATAAGAAAATAAAGTTTTTTTTTTTAAGTTTCTTGTGATAATGTTCTAACGAGATGGTAGCAAGTGGCAAGTCAGAATTCACGCTCCGTCGTATTATTTTCCATCCATGTCACTTGTGCACAATAAATAAACCAAACTATATTACTGGAAGTGCCACCGATGTTACAAAATATAGAGCCAAATAAAAGAAAATTATGATAAAATATGAAATCCACCACATGACATTCTAAAAACTCCCGCCGAAAACTCCAAATTTAATGGTTTTTTTTTCGGCAACTAATCTCCTTGTAAGTAGATTATTACTGCCACTGTCGATACGGTAATGATAATACAAGTTTGTTACGATCATTGCAATGGTCTAACAAGATCCCGCCAAGAACTCCCCATTAATGATTTATTTATTTTATTTTTGGCAACCAGTCTTCTAGTAGACTATTACTGCCATTGTCAACTGAGTAACTATATTACAAGTTTCTTGATATAATTTCAATGAAGTAACAAGATGGTGGCCGTCTTGTTAGAACTTTCCTGAGAGTTTTTGTGGCAAGTCAGAATCCATGCTCCGTCATATTATTTCAGATCCACTTCACTTGTCCACAATAACCAAACTATATTACGTAAAGCACCACCAACATTACACAATATAGAGCCAAATAACACAAGACTATGGATAAATTATAAAGACCACTACATGGCATTCCAAAATCCCGCCTCTAAATGATATTATTAGCTCATTGAAAATAAATACGTTTTTCAAAACCAGCAGTGTTTGTAATAAAAGCGATTCTGTTGTCAAATAAAACGTTTGTAATAGAAAAAAATAATTACGCTAAGTATAGCTAAAAAACAACATCAATTAATAATATCATACTTTGTTTAGTTTTATAATTAGCGTTTAAAACGAAAAGTGTTTAACATAAAACTAATGTAATTAGAATTCAGTGGAAGGTTACTTTGTTACTTGAAATGGTCGTGTATATAATTTAGTACGAGGAAACATGGTTCGTGTAATTGGAAAATCTAAAAAGAAAGTAAGTCAGGTTTTTTTTTCTTTTTTGATATGTTATATTATGCGTTATTTTATTTTCGGTTTGGGTAACCCTATCTGTGATAATAATACATAAGTTTTAAAATTCATTTTGTAGCTCATTTATTGGAAAATTAATGTTTTTTTTTTGCCTGATAGCTGTTACAACGTTAAAAATGTAGTGCATGTTGAGGTTCGCATTATT
Organism: Antheraea mylitta; assembly: GCA_014332785.1. Classification (NCBI taxonomy): domain Eukaryota; kingdom Metazoa; phylum Arthropoda; class Insecta; order Lepidoptera; family Saturniidae; genus Antheraea; species Antheraea mylitta. Next base: position 7,087,006 of record JACEII010000020.1, read on the forward strand.
CCATTGGTAGACTGAAAGTCATGTGTTATAATCGTCAGCCTGTAAGGGACCCACTGCAAGGCTATAGGCTTCTTCCCGAAGGATGGTATGGGTGTAATCACCGCGCCAGCCCTCGCGTATTAACGATTTCAATCTTTGAGAAATCCACAGTTCTATATTTTCCTACATACTACAAAAACATGTCTCGGGTATCCGCACGATGTATTTATTCACCGTCACTCGTCAATCGGTAGTGTTGCCAATATAAATTAGTAAATGTAAGCGAATTAAAAAAATATCGTTGGTACATATCGGGATTCGAACTTGCGGGCATTGAAATAATATTCCACCGGTCAAACCAATACACCACCTCGACTTAGCCATCCGTGAATTGCCTACATTCGGCTGTTTTTTGTATATTTTATGTCGACGTATGGTTTACAAATATAGTTAAATATGTACTTTACCTTAATCCCAACTAATAACATAAATACGAATGTGATTTTGTTTGTACTCAACCAGTCATCTTGAAATTTTATATTCACGATGTGAAGTACCCTTCATCCAGAAAAAAATCTACTATTCTTTAGGGATAGGTTCAAAGTACATTAATGCGAGAGAAACCGCAGATAAAAGCTAGTGAGGTATGTCTTTATATAAAAAAGTCAGTGTATTCCAGGTCCGATAGACCGATGTGGTATATGTTACAGTTTTAAAAGTCGTGGTGGTCTGGTTGTCTGAGCGGTGGAATATTTATTTGATATTCTCAGGTCCGAATCCCGGCACGTACCAACGAATATTTCGGATTTCGTGTACATTAACTAATTTAATTTGGTAAAGACGTGATATATGACTTAATAGCATCACTTTCGGATACCCCGTAAAATTACCAGGATTCGGTTACTGTAATAATTCTCTGCATTAAGTGAAGGTATATACTTTGTTAAAAGTTATAATATGATACTACAACATATTCGAAAGTCTAGTTGTACGTAACCCTCAATCGGACGATTTAATTTCTCTTTGTTTACAATTTTATATGATTATCATTTCATCACAATCTCGTATAATCTTAAATGACCATATTATCTAAGATAACACGGTAAAATAATAAGGCAATGGTTCTAAAGTAACATCTATAAGTGCTTCGCAACAGCTTCTTAATTTGAAAGTGTTAGCTAGCCACCTGTTACAAACCACCCTTTTTTCCATGGTGCCTTCATACACCTTATTGGCGGAGGAGCAAGGACTGCCGACTAGCACTGCGTCTGCTCCTCCGACAGGTGTGGGCCATCCAAGAGGCCCTGACTGCGGTCTGAGAGGTCAAAGATGGTAGATCCTTCAAAAAAGGGGTGGGTGTTAGACCCCTCCTGACGAACTACGGGAGTCGCATCGACACAATGCGCCTCCATCACATGAGCCTGTGCAGTTTAAACTGCCAGGGCGACAGACATGCCCGTGTCCATCGCCCCAGGCCCCATCTACGGCGACCGGAGGTCATCCCCTATCCATCGCCGCCGTGTGTAGTAGTCCGCTCCCTTTCCGCCGCCACCTTTGCAAGCATGACTGTCTCGTAATTACAAACCACCCTACTGACGTACTATGATTTCATCACCATGTTTTTACCTTGACCAAAAGCTTAAGTTCATTGTAGAATTTACACCCGTATCAAATACCGTTATATCAAAAACGTGACATCATATCAAAATACGGGGCAACTGAACCAACTCAGCTAACATGTAAATTAATACTACTTATTAATTTGCTGTAAAAATTCAATGTTTTAGTGGCAAGGCTCAATACATACTTAGGACGAATTGTGGCAATGTTCTGTACAATATATGTAGATAAAAAGCGTTCATTAAATTATCATCTAGCGCAGTTGTCCAATCTCGTGGACTTATGTCTAGCTAGAACCATTGGTGTATGACGAGACCACGTTGTGATCCAAATTCTGTCTCAATTAACCCCTGAACTGTTCAAAATGTTTAAACTAACTAAAACCATACAAATCCATGTGAACCTCACGAGGCACAGGTTAACAAACTGTTGGCAGCATAATCTTTAAAAAATACCTGATTTATTACATAACTTTGAAAAATAAGAAATTGTGTATTGTAAAATCTTAACTTTTATGTAAAATGTATTTTTAAATATTTTTTTCGTTTGTACGAACTCTTTTTTATACTAACTGATTAGACATTTACAATATATGATGTCGTAAAATTAAAAAAAGATTTCAAAAGTCAGCCGAAGGCTTAATGGCTGTCGTGTCTTGATCAAAATAATTGTAACTAGATACTTCTGCGACTATTTCGTCGCAGTGTTTTGTCGTAACTTTTTAATTAGCCTTAAATATATGAGTATACCTAATTATTATTATGATATATTTGCTATTCTGAGTCATGCCTTATACAAATAAATGAGACCTTTATCACTATGATAACGGAACGCACGACCGCCTCACGTCATGGTGTATTGTTGCTGTAGAGTCACGGATATCTGACATTCGGAAATAACTTTTTATTATGAAAAAGTACAACAAGATATAATCGTAGTTTTAATATGCAATCGACAGTTGCCAATTATATGTGCACTCTACTTACAGAATTAAGGTAAAGAATTATCTTTGTTATTTATACACTACAAAACGATGTAGGGATGGATACGGTAGTACGGCTTTCTATGTATAATATCTTGAATTAAAATACATTCACGAGAATGTTGTGGACAAAAATAAATAAATAGAAAAATAGTTTACAGCGACATTGTATTATTTAATTTCTTTGATAACACGATATTGTTCAATCAGATTACGCGTGGTTACGAGGTTCTAGTATGAGTTAGGTAATTTTTCAATACAATGAAGCGATCTATTTTAAGTGCAAAGAGTTTTAGATACTCCGCGTCTATTTAAAATTACAAATATAAATACAAATACCTGAACAAAAATATTTGTACCCGTTTTTGAGTACACTGCACATGCGGAAAAATGTAAAATTGCATAACAAATAAATACATTTCAAAGACAGTTATTATCTCTAGATTCTTTTTTTAATGGTTTTTTTGCGTTTAACCCTGGATAACTGAACATTCGTCCGTTCGACGACGTCCTTCTGCACGAAAGTCGAGTGTACCTAGTTCCGCGTACTCCTGGCTCCTGCATCCTTGTCTACCTTTTTATTACAACTAAACCATGAATCAAGCGATGTGCTTAATGGCACACACTAGTTAGGACGTGATTTACAGTCATCTCTGGCTATGAAAACGACTTCAGATTATGACTTTGAGGCGTGAAACGGGATATTCTTGGGATATTGAAACCATTTAACATAGATGTCTTTGTTAATCCTTAATCGAATATGCTCTTGTGTCTGTCCAAGGCTAGGCGACTGGCAAAACACCATTGCGTTAGATGCAAAACAAGCTATTTGGAGCGATCAGAATTCTGATTGATGACTGATGATTCTGTTGCTAACTACAGAACTTACGTGCCATGTAACAAGTTCCTATTTTATTACATTAAATAATATTGGTAATATTTGAGATTTCATTTGGGTAGTCCGCTCGAACGCACCAAATGGTTCTTGGCGTTGGATTTTCAACTCGAGAGTGGTAGCTAGCCAGATGTACTTAGAAAACGCCCCATCACAATGCTATTTCATCAGGATGTTTTGTTTTACCGCGGGCTCCAACCCAGTTGCTAGGGATCGAACCTACGTCTATTTACCATCAAATGAGATTATAATCAAAGGTAATAAACATTGTTTTACTCTGAACAGGATCTGTTAGACTCGTCGTCTATGGACGCTAGTGGCGGCGCAGATACAAAAGAAGACCACAAAGTCAGCAGGTCTATCTCCCACACCAGGGATTCTTCACCGCCATTAGGTAACTTGGTTTTATTAAAATAACTACTTTCTAGAAACAAGGTCTAGGACTATATTATAGCCGCTTTAAATAAAAAAATATAGGTCAGCATTGAGGTAATGGCTTCCAGTGTAATATACTTACAGATCGGCATCGTGATGATAGACCGTTATAGTCAAATAAAACATATTGATTACTGAAAGTAGAGAAAACAAGTGAAATTATTAATCTCTCGGCTGAACCTAGATCTCACAATTTCAACCTAACTTCTACACATATATTTTATCATAATTTTAATTTAACATATAATAACAAAGCCACAGCAACGCAATAACAATGCGTTAATCAATAAGAACATAAATCGAAAGTGTCGGTACTTTTAACGAGTCTTGTAAAAAAAAATGTTGCGTCTAGGAATAAGTAATAAAATACATATTAGAAATGTATATATTTTTGTTTGTATGAACATTCATCACTGCAAAATAGTACTATGTTCATGATAAAACATCTTGAAGAAAATCATAAAGCGTATCATCGTGTAACATTTAGACTTGGTTTCATTAAAATCGGTTAACTCTATCAAAAGTTATTATACTTTTAATGACGACGCGATTTAAGTACGAGAGAAAAGTAGTTAATCAAATTCATTGCTGTTTTGTACATAAGGTCTCACGCGAATCCGCTGGCACTGCTAGTATATATGTATTAGTAGTGCCTTATTTTGAAGAGATAGTGACGTTAGGGAAAGAAAACATTCCGAAGCCAAGTATAAGTAGGCGGAAAACTAAGCATAGCTCTGTTTTTAAAAAACATTTTTAAATAAAAAAAAGATTAAGTATGCCTCACAAAAGTAGCATTTTTTACCAAAAAAAAAATAATTAAAAAAGGTATCTCTTTTACTGTCACTCGGATTCGAACTAGGGTTTAGACGGTTTTTCGAAGCAGCTGATTTCCATTTGAGCTATTTTTGTTTTGATAGCGCCGGCGACATTTACCTTTCTATTCTAGCTATATTTTTTCATTGCCTGAAAACTCAGATAAAAAACGATTTCTATGAATGAAATATAGCTAAACCGATTTATCGTCTCCAAAACCACCTACATACTAAGTTATACGGAAACCGTTCTCGCCGTTTCCGAGATCTTGAATAAATAACAATATAAAAATATACAAGAATTACTCGTTTAAAGGTATTAGATAGATAGATAAATAATAAATGATTGTATAAATTATTTAATCATGCGAAGGTTACGAAGTTATCTGCAAAAGTGCAATAAAGTTATGGATTCTATTTTTTGTGCCCACCCCAGTATGAGCACGTCGTGATCATATACGTACATTGTCTTCGAGCAGCTTTTTAAGGAGTTACTAGTGTTATTATAGTATAGTGTTCTTAGTCACGCTGTTTTCACTTCTCAGAATCGGATTTGTATGGAAAATCCTTGCCTATTTTTCGTTATCGGTTCGCTATGTAGATGGCACTTTATGCTTTTTTTTTGACAAGTTTGATAACAAAACATGGTGGATGACAATTACTTTTGACATTTCAAATTGACAACTTTCAAATATTTATTCACTTTACGTTTCTGTTACGTGAAAGTGCTCTCTTAATTTTTTTTGTCTCCCACAAACAATTCTGTCTATTTACGGACCTACTTTTAAACATTGACTCCTACATAATACTTGGATTTAGATTTGCCTTTCGATGAATATATTCAATACAAATAAAAATGATCAATAGCTTGTATACGATTTACACAGTACCGCTTTATGCGTACATACATAACTATATATGTATATCTACAACCCAACAGATATTAGTTCGGGACTTGTATTATAGAGGCGCTGATTGAAAAGAACGAGTGCGACCTCTATTTATATAAGGTACTCTGTGTTCTTAGTGTTACAGTCCTTACACGAGTCGTGAGATATGGTATACATAGTATTACAATGAATGGATTGTTTTGTTAAAAATAATCATTCTTTTGTCGCGTTACTTTAAGTAAATTGAACTCTTAATATTTCTATAGAACTCATGAAGAGGTCTTTTTATCCGTATTTGTTTATTTTAACGGTTTCCGGTGTATACATTGCCGTTTCATCAAGACTGACACGTTTTTATTGGGATATTTAGAGATGTTCAAAATGTGCAGAAGATGAGTAAACTTTTTTTTGTCGAGTCATTCATCAACAGTCGATTGATTCTTAAATCTAATACGATTAGGGTTGCAATGATATATTAAAAAACGTATAATATCGATAGATATTAGATGGATATATAGATAGAAAAATGAGTGATCGATACACTAAAATACTTATTATTGAAAAAATATGTTATTGAAACTAAAATATATATCACTAGCCCCTGCCCGCGACTTCGTCTGCGTAGTAATAGTTACTTTAACACGCAGCGGAAGCTATCAAGAGGAAAATAACCGATTATAAACCATTTTTCACTGGTGCTCCGTTCCTATTGGTCTTAGCGTGATTATATGTAGCCTATAACCTTCCTCGCTGAATTAGCTATATAACACTAAAACTTAACTTTTTCATATCGGACCAGTAGTCCCTGAGATTACCGCCTTTTTTTACGTGGGGAAATCCCTTATGGATACCCACCCTCCCGGGGGAGAAGATGGGTTATGTCCGACTCGCACGGACTAAAACCCCACGATGTACCGACAGACCGTGATGTTGGGGCGGCAAGGGATCGTTCTACGCTATTCCCCTTGAATAGCCGCCCTAACGGTCCACCCGGCGGAAGGTTGCCGCCGAGCTCCTACCTATAGAGAGGCAGCTGGGTACACACCAGCTGCCCTCCCTCGTCCGCCGGACCTGTGCAATGAGGGGATGAGCTCCCCGACAACATCCCCTCAGGTCCGGCTACGGTGGTAGGAGTTGGGCAAAGCGCTGCCTCGTGCCGGTCCTTTGTTGGTGAAGACGGTCACTGAGGGGGTCCGCCTCGCGGGCCCTCTCCGCTGCCTCCTTTTGCGAGATGACTTCCTCGCAAAAGGAGGCCACTGCTCGCCACGCCTGCTCACTGCCGAGCATGGACGACAGGGAGCCCCATCTCCTCCCAATCCACTCCCGCAGGACCGGGCGGATGGCGTAGACGGTGTGCCTCCCGAAGCGCGCGTCCGCCAGGTCCTGCATCCACCTCCCTATAGCCCTCTCCCGCAACTCCCGCCTTCTAACTTCTATCTCCCTGGGAGCCGGAGGCTCCCCACTATGCTTCCTCGCCGCCGTGAATTTGTACACGGCGGCGAGCACCCCAGCTTTCAGCTCCCAGGGAAGGGAGCCGGCCAGCGTGAAGGCCGCCGCCGATGACACCTTCCGGTATGCACGAATTGCCCTCAGTGCCACCGTACGCTGCGTACTGCGCAGCGCGCACACGTTCGTGGCACCGAGGGCATCAGCCCAGACCGGTGCCCCGTAGGCGGCCATCGCCCACACGACTCCCATGCAGAGTCGACGGCACCCGGCACCCGGCCTCCCAATATTAAAACAAATATTAATAAACAAACAAGAAAATCTAAGTTAAAGTTTGTTCTAAGACTTTCAAAAGTATGACGCGTGTCAAACGCTACAATGGGCGACCCGGAGTTTATAACTTCCAATAGTAAAAGGGGCAATAAACCCTTTTGTTTTGTTCCTGGCATTCCCACTTTCCCATTCAAATGGAAGTGAAATTACTCGATGGTCTTTGACACTGCTTTAACATAGACGCGTAGAGGATTGTGTATAATCTTCGTATTTTCTTAGCTAATTAGATCAGATGCTAAACACCTCTTTTTTAATTAATTTATGAACGACAATCATCGAGTGCAGAGTATCCACCAGAAATATTGGCTACTGTTTAAACAGTCATCTGATATAACTCCTTCTAAACGTCTGGACAAATTGTAATGATTCTCTTAAATGTATTTAGGTTTTTTTTTCGAAATGTAAACGCTGTTGACCTGGAAAGGTCTTTACAGCTTCACCGAACTGTTGAGGCGAGCGCTGAAGGCACTCAGCCGATTTGGGATGTTTGGGCGGCTAGTGTATTTAGGTGAATTCGAGAATGGCTTAGAATCATAATTGGACCCGGTAGGTGGCGATGTGATTGAATTTTAGGATTTTTTTCTATTAACAAGGCAGGACAACGTCCGTCGGGCCCGTTAGTTATTGAAAAATACATAAATGCAAGCGAAGCTGCGGGATGACTGCTAATTGTCAATAATACTTAAAAAAAATAGAAGTAAAGGCAACCTTACCGGTTGAAAACATTTACTACGTAGTCTTACCACAGCCGTTGTACCGCTTCTTAGGTGTGCGCGGGGATGTAGGGAGTGCGAAAGAAAGAGCAGGGACGACCCATCTTTACATAGTTTACCTCATGTGAGTCTGACACAAACAATATGTTTGCTTTGCGGTCAGAGTTTAATATATATATGCCAAGCCGTGGGGCACTTTTAGCTATTTAATACCTAGTATATCTACGAGTATCCTGAAGGCTTACATAATACTTACTGTGTTACTTATATTATAAATAGAAATGTACGCTTACTTGTGCACTTTCAAGCATTATTACCTAAATACGCAACTGATCTCCTTGAAAGTTTTAATACATGTTGTAGATATAGAAAACGGTATAGGGTACACCATAAATCTTCATGAAAGTGAGAGAAGCCGCGAACGAAAGCTAAGAAAAAATATGTAGAGTTATTATTTAGAATGTTTTTCTGATAATACGTACAAAGACCCTTTTGAGACTAGTTAAAATAATTTGTGACGGAGCGAATTCTCAAGTAGTCCTACCGCTTGAAGTCAGAAGTAAAATTTCAGCCGACGCGCTTTATCGACCGCGTTTTTTTTTTGTACTAAACCAAAAAATACTAAATACTAGAGTTAGGACATGTTTAACTCGTGTGTTTTGGTAATATAGAAGAGGTCCAAATATAATATTCGCTAGAATAGAGTAGTGGAATAACTCTTTTTTTTTATATGCAAATGTTTTCTCATATATTGGAAGAGTGTACGTTTGTGGACGGATACGAAATAGGCCAGCCGGCGATTGCCTGTAAATATATTATGATACGTTATATAATACGTAAGCAAAGTGAAGTTAAATGCGGAATGTGTGAAAAAAGTTAATCTGTGAATTTACTCAAAAATATTTTTTTTAAATTAAAATAACTTAATATATTGAATATTTCGTTATTCATTTAAAAGATGAAATTAAATACCGTTTTATGATATATATAATGTCTAGAATGTACGTATGTGTGTCTATTTGTAAGGGTCGCTCTGTAGTTTGAACAGTTTCATTTATTTTTACATATGAAGTATTCTAAGATTTGTCTTAATTCGAGGAGTGACGTAATTATTTTGCCTTTAAATCAAAAAGGAGAGACGGGATGTAATTTTTTTGATGTAAAACTTCTTTACGCATGCTTGACTTGAGGAGTAAGTTGATGAATGCGTGACGCGTTACGAAAAGTGTGAACGGGCGAGGCGAACAGAAGTTGAAGGGAGATATAAGTTAGTGAATATAGAAATAAAAATAGTTACGTTTGTTATTATCAATGAAAATATCTGTTGATCTAGTTGAAAAAAATATGTAGTAGGTATGTGTATTTAAAAAAGAAACAACGATTTGTTGCTAACGTTCTCACTTGACTGTCAGTTCATTAACGTTTATGTGTATATATAAGACTTTTTTTGAGACGATTTTTACAATAAGGGACTGTTCAAGTATTACATAATTAGATTATTTTTTATTTTTGAATCCCACCCCTTCCCCTTTTTTACAGAAAATGACCCCTGGTTTATTAGATTGAAAAAAAAAACAACGTAGATAACTAATTGTCGCAAACGCAATCGATTATCAGTTCCCCTTCCCCTCGGCTCCAAGTTCATCAAAAATAAACAAATCATTTGCCAACCTCCATTAATACCTTAACAATCCCTAAGTAAGTGATAACTGTATTGTTATTTTTGTATTGTCTGTCCGTTTGTCGGCAGTCACGAACGGTGATGCCGAGTACAACGAGGAGGCGGGCGACACTCTACCGACCGACATGTCCGACACAACCGACAGTGAACCTGACAAACCGAACAAGTGAGTCGCCTGAATTCATACCCACTCTTCCTGTCCTCCCGAGTAAGGCTGTAGCCTGATGATACAAGTAACAATTTTTCAGGGAATATCTTTAGGTTTTACAACAGTCCTAGTTAAATTTTATCATCTTCCTTTGGAAGATTGATGATTAAGAAAGTACTATAAAGAAGTGATCCACTTTTAAAGAGTTCAATAGAATAATTGGTTTATTTTTAACAAGGAATCTTTTAGTTTACTTCCATTGTCGACACACGTTTTTTGCAAACATTTCAATGCACTAACAAGATGGTGGCTCTTTTGTTAGAACTTTCTAGGGAGTTTTTGTGGCAAGTCAGACTCCATGCACAGCGGCATTATTTTCCATCTGCTTTACTCGTGCATTATAACCAAATTCTATCAAGCAAAACACCATCAATATTACACGATATAGAGTGGAATAACACAAGATTATGAATAAAATGTAAAATCTAATAAATGACATTCGAAGATCCCGTCAAAAACTTAAAGTGCTGTTGTAAAAATGTTGCAGTAACGCGGTAATGGAGAAGTGCACGGAATCGCATGACGGAAAGCTGATCCTCAAGCAGCAGTTCCCCTTCAACATAGATCATGTCTTCACCATGATATTCACAAACTCCAGGTTCCAGCTGGAACTGCTCGCCGCAAGGAACGCCACGGATTACGTGCAGGTCACTTATTAATCTTAGACTTCACCAAATCATGTCATTGTGCTTGATATTATGATAAATGAAAGCCATAGTCAAGTTAGTTCATCGAAATAGATAGAATTCCTTACAAGTGAATTGGAAGGAAAATATAGTGACGAAATCTATAGCATGTTGTTAGAGCTTTTTCTAAGTTCTTCTGAGGAGTTTCCACCCTCAATTTATAAATCTGTCAACAAGCACTTACGAACCAATTTTACTAAGTTTAGCATGTCTACCGTCTTAGATTAACCAGATCAGATTTTGGTCAATAGATAAAACCTGTGAAATTAAAAAAAAAAACGATAAATAATCAGATTTATCGATTGGAGGTCGCTCTTAAAATTTGATAAAGAAATATATGTTCCTATGAAATTCGAAAAACAAAAAAAAACATTTTTTTGGGCCACTTTAATACATATAAATACTTTTGTATTCCAAATATCAATAATCAATTTTTTCCAATCAAGTAATTCAGATCAAATTTCTTACGGGATTTTCTCTATGCATTGTTTGTCTATTGGTAATTTTGACATTCGTAAACGTCATCTCGGAGCCTAAATGAGACAAATTGAAATGATTTTGCTTTCAAACACCAAAATTACGGATAATTTGTGTGGTATAGAGTGGAGAAAGAGAATGATGAGGTTTGCATTGTTGGTGTTCAGGCTCCATGGCAGGTGCAGAACGGACGCAAGTGTCGGCAGATCAGCTACCGGCTGAGCCTCTCGACGGGGCCCATCGGACCCAAGGAGGTGCAGGTCACCGAGACACAGGTCTCTATACTCTCTAATATTCAGAACTTAACCCTTACTAGTTAACCCTACAGCCGAGTAACTCATATTTCTTAACCACACCGGATAAAGCAGTGGCTCAAGATGTTTTTTTCTTTTTTTTGTTAATCAATCGTCTAGATTAACACTGCCATTATCAAGAAGGTAATAATATTACTAGTGTTCTGGGCTTTTTTATTAATATTAAGCCATCACCACTGTCCATAGACACTAGTAACCCCAGAGAAGTCGCAAGTGCGCTACCAGCCTGTGTTTGGGGGAATGGAGAGAAAGGGAGAGAGGAGAGGAGATGGGTCTCCGGCGCTGTCACTGACCGAACGAAACGCAACAATACAAACACTGTTACTTCACGTCGGTTTTCTATGTGTCGGGTGGTGCTATCCCGGAGGAGCCGACCCATTCATGCTGAAACCAGGAATAGCTTCAGTGTGGCTCTACCATTTACTATTTCAACGTTCTAACAAGATAATGGTCTCTTTGTTAAAACTCTTCATAGAGTTTATATGGCATGTCAGACTCCATGCTCCGTGGTATTATTTCCCATCTACTTCACTTGTGCACTATAATCGATCTTTATTATGAGAAATACCACCAATACTATGAAATATAAAGTAAATAATACAAGATTATAAATTAAATATATAATTCACTACATGACTAACAAAGAGCCCTCCAAAAACTCCGTGACTCAATATTAATGAGACTTATCAATTACTATTTTTCATCTCTCGTATATAAAAAAGTAAAGACCTTAACTGATAAAATTTGAATTTATTTCTTTCCTCGAATATTACGCACAACCTTGAGTTACTCAATAGAGAAATTAAGAAAAGAGCGTGATAAGTTATTTTTTTGTGTAAATGAAATAATAACAAAGAATAATATTCGCTAAATATCAAAACATTATAACTCATAGCTATAGTTAATCTTCCTATATCCAAGCGTTGGTTTGTGAGACCGATGATATTTCGTTCTTTTCAATCTAAAACGCAGGATATTTGGCCTTCTCGGGAACTGCATGGTTCATGATCTACTTCGAATGAGTATAACGTGAATATTCTGTAATCCGGTGAAGCTATTAAGCCTTTTTAGACCAATAACATAGGCAACTCATGAAAAAAAATAGCGTGAACATTCATGCATACTTTACCTATACCTGTGTACATGACGCAGATCGGTCCGTCATAGCGACGCACGTCTTTAGAAAGGTTAAAGAACTCGAACAAGACTGTTATGTGGTTAGTTAATATAACATAGCTTGTAAGTTTATGTTGTAAAATAAACCAATTGTCCTTTATAAACTTTGTCAAGGATGTTATATTAGTCTCGCGTATAGGACATAATGGAAATCCCCGTTTGTCGTCCGTCGCTGAAAAGTTCCTTACCTAAAAGGATTGTTTTCCTAAAGTTGTTTGTAGATTTAGTGTGAAGGGGGGTTAATTATCGGTGTGTACAGGTAACGAACAAGTGTTCGAAGCCGGGGATGCTGTACTCGATAGATTGCACCAGCGAGAACTCCGGGATCCCGTACGCGGACTACATCAGCGTGGTGGTGCACTACTGCATGCAGCGCGTCTCCGACTCGCTCACGGACCTCGCGCTCTACGCGAACATCAAGTACAAACGATCCATGTGGCCCGTCGTCAAGTGTACGTATACACGTGTACACACACACACACACACACACACACACACACACACACACACACACA
>JACEII010000020.1:7100567-7114980 GCA_014332785.1 Antheraea mylitta
AACGCTACCACATCACTATTCTCCATTCCGACTCCGGACTTGGGACTTACAACTCACCAACTTTCGAGAGATTCTGGCGGGATTATAGTGGATTTTATATTTTATTCATAATCGCGTGTTATTTGATTCTATGATTTATAAATTTGGTGGTGTTTTACGTAATATAGTTACTTTATTGTGCATGAGTGAAGTGAATGGAAAATTATATCACGGAGCATGAAATTCTGAGATGCTGCAAAAACTCCCTGGAAGGTTCTAACAAGGGATCCACCATCTTGTTAAAATATTGATTCACACGACGCTTAATATTAAAATGATCGCATAACGCTTATGATATTATTGACTACGTGACAGTAGCAGTAATAATCTGAAAGATTGATCGCCAAAAATAAAGTTTAAAAAAAACTTCCGTTCCACCTCTCAAAGTATTCCAAAGGCTATCTCCAAACGTAATTGAAGTTATTTGAGAAAAGTATCTATATATATAATAAGAATGTAAATCTAACGTGTATGTACTTTTTACATTTTCTGGAAAAATTGTGGCACATGTCTAGGAATCATTACACAGTATAAAACAAAGTGCTTTACCACATCTAGCTGTCGGTCTGTACGTGATAAACTCAAAAACTACTGGACCAATTTTATGTGGTATTTACCAATAAAAAAAAAGGATTATAAAATAAAAATACTCAACTGGAAGTCAAAGACATATTATATTTTTCTACTATATGTAAGTGTCGTAGTGTTGGGGTGAGAAGCAAGTTTTTGCTTTGTACTTGTTAATGGGAACAAACATTGTTTGTTAGATCATAATTATTTTATTTAATGTGTTATAATGATGTTGTTGTTCAATCTAATTGAATGTTTGAATGTTACACACAATTCAAGTATTTTTATGAAATATAAATATTATACCAGTTTTGCTAATACGCATATAATAGAACGACATGTAATTGTACATGTAGGATTTGTTATTGAATTTGTTATATTATTTTAAGCTGTAAGCTGGTATAATATAATGATAATTGATTGAACAGTATAAAAATTGATATACTGCAGCGTGATCTATGTAGTGAAAGAAAAAAAACATATAGTGTAATAAATAGTCTAAAAATAGTTTTCATAAATAAAACACTTTAATAAATAGTCTAAAAATAGTTTTCATAAATAAAACACTTGGGCGTGCATTTTTTATAGTGTTTTATTTATGGGAGCTAATGAGTATGGGACATAATAAGTTTATGTATAAGAGTTAATGATTAAAGGTGATAGAGTCGCGCTGCATTTATTATTGGTTTGAGCATGAATGGGTCGGCTCGCCTAAAGTAGTGCCACTTTCTCAGAGAAAACCGACGTAAAGTGGTAGTGTTTGCAATATTGCGTTTCATTTGGTCGGTGAGAGCGCCGGAAACTCATATTTTTTCGCCTTTCCTGGTAACGCGTTCGGGATTCCTCTGGTGTTGCCGGTGTCTATGGACGGTGCTGATCACATAACATCGGGTGACCCACCTGTTCGATTACCTTCTGTAACATTATGGGAGGAGATGAGTTAACGTATGAGAGGTAGTGAGTTGAGAGGTACGTTGTACGGTGTGCAGCGTCGTCGCAGGAGAGCGCGGAGACGGCGGCGGTGGTCTCTCCCGCTCGCAGTGTGGCGACGGGCCGCGCGTCCGTCTCGCGCGCCGCGCTAGCGCCGTCCCGCTCTCGGCCGCACTCCGCCGCGTGGCTGTGCGTGGCGCTGGCGATGCTGCTCGCCCTCAACGCGCTGCTCTACTGGCGCCTCTACCGCTCCGCGACAGGACCACAGAACCTCGACCTCGAGGACCTACAGAACAGGTTACATTTACACTACAACCTGTAACATTTACACTATACAACCGGTAACAAACATATCCACTATAACCTGTACCATTTACACTATACAACCGGTAACATTTACGCTGTATAAGAGGTAACCTTTACACTATATGACGGGTAACATTTTTACTATTTTTTAAGGTACCCAACCAAACTGCTCGTCAGGTATTATATTAAATTTGTACATTTCAACATTTTAGTACTAAGACAATATATTTGTATTAATACAATTCACAATCAACCACGCGTTTAACTGTATAACGATATAGAAGAAAGTGTTAGGTTACGTGATGATATTTATTACTGTGGATAGTTGATTAACTGAATTTTAAAGTCGTATTCATATCCTTCTAAAACAAATGATTGATTAAGCATTTCACGAGATCAATGTAGCAGCCGGAAAAACATAAAAATATGACAATATATTTTATAACATAAGTGATATTCAACGCAATACATAGTACAACCGCCTAATGGTTTAATCATAATATAAAATAAATATTCATAACATAATAGCGTTAACTTTAGTCTGCGTATACACCATAAATTATTTAATTAAGTATAAAGTACATGACTTGAGGTTGCCTTAGATAATGTTTTGGGTTTTCGTATTAAACAATTGCCAAATTTATTTTAATTTTTTTCTACAGACTCTTGGTCGGTACCTTTTTCTGCTGTCATTCAATAGTTTAAAAATGTGAACAACTATTGTTATTATTTTACTTTTGCTTAATTATTATTAACTATTTTTGGTTTAATGACATTATTGTTTTTATAGCGCTTCCATTTCCATTTTTATGGCCATTTTTAGGTTGTAATCCACAATATATCGTGCCGGAGCGTCCACGGCCCGACGAATGAACCTACTTATCGCGTCGTCAGTCACGTCGGTATAGTAGACACAGGTGTCGGTGTGCCTAGATATTGCCACTATAGCATGTGAAACGCTATCGTGGATTTTTACCCTTCTGCTCTTTGTTTGCAGGATCACCACCGATTTGAAGGTCAGTCCCTGGGATTCGTGGACTGTCAGAACGCGCGATCCTTCCCCTACCCCGTAGCCCTTTTTTATCAGGGCTTTTTTCTCCTCCTGTGTGTGTACCAGGAAGGGAGTATCGGGAGTGTTTGAGGGTATTCGTTCGCCCTGATAGCTCCTGATACTTAGAGATCTTACTATCGGTTTCGGTGAATATATACCGTCGTATACTTGACTCAGTGCATAGGCTACATCCATCGGGTTCCTGTAAGTGCAAGTGAGCTGTTTGTCAATACTGGCTACGGCCGTTGGTCTGGTATATGCCATCCGAAATAAATTTTCCCGGTCGATGTAGGGTAGTCGGTTGATATCTCCAATGAGGAGAATTTCGCTTGCTTCCGCCAACCGACCGGCAGTCTTACACGTCACGTTTGCTATGTTACAATACATTATATTACATATTTTTCATTGAGATTATTTCCTTTATGGCGACTTCATTTTTATATTTTATTGCCATTTTAAAATTGTAATCCACAATGTCCCACGCCGGAGCAAATGATTAAAGGTTGCATAGGATAATGTTGGTTGTCTGTATTAAATAATTTCCAGGATGAGCTCCGTGAGTGACGCACAGATGGCGGACTGGTCGAAGGTTCTGGAACAGCACTCGTCGCGGCAACGCGGACAGCTGCTCGCCTGGAGACAGGCTCTCGACAAGACCGTAGCTCATCTTGCACAGGTCTTCTACACACATTTTTCCACTCGTCATTTCAATATCTTCTCTTTGAAGAAGCGCTCTTCCTTGTCGAAAAAAAATTACATTGAAATTATGTCAAGGGAAAATAGAAACGTTTTGCCTTACAATAAAACTCATATTAATTTACTTTATGTGATATATAGCTTTAAAATTATGTCTGGTATTATCTGACTAATTGAAGCAAACAATGGCGTCGTTGATATATTATTCAATGTACTTAATTTTAATAATTATTACATTAATTAGGAAATACAAATAGACCAAGCTACTAAAAATAGAAGCTATATCAAGTCTCATAAAAAAAGAAACAATATGAATAATATCTTGTAAGGTTTTACATTTATCTTTAATCCATGGATATCAATATTTTTTTTAAAGTATTTGAATAAAAAACTATATTGACTATTTCATTTGATCGTATTCAAAGCCCTTTCTAAAATTTAAAATTTTATGCCAGAACGAAAAGAATAATCGACTAACGAGCCTTTAATAATTGCATGTTAGTCGATTAGTATTTGCACTGCCGATATGAAAATAATATTGATGAATGTGTTGTGAAATATTGAATTAATAATATTGCAGACGGAACAAGCGCTAAGGAAGCTGCTAGAAACTATAAAACCATCGTTGGAGAGCGTTCAGCGAGAAGCAGAAGCCGAGCGAAGTGAACTATAAGCGAAGAGCGAAGCAGAAGTAGAGCGAAGTGAAGTGGAAGTAGAGCGAAGTGAAGTGGAAGTAGAGCGAAGTGAAGCGGAAGTAGAGCGAAGTGAAGTGGAAGTAGAGCGAAGTGAAGCGGAAGTAGAGCGAAACGAAGCGAAGAGATATGCCGCCGCTACTACGTAGGATACATTAGGTAAATCAATTCTATAAAAGTCTTGAATAATTTTGTTGATAGTTTGAAGTCGACTTGAATCAGATCTCATTGTAATAATTGTCACTAACGTTTGTTTTGCAAAATGTCTGCAAATAAAATTATATAAAAAAGGTGTTCGATACCAACAAAATTATACAAGCCTCTCGCTGCTGGTTCACGCGCTTTCATTTCATCTGTTAATCGAAACGCACAACTTTCAGTACAATTTTTTTTAGCATGCGGGATATTTTTAAAAGTTGTTCCGGAAATATGCAGTACTTACTTAAAGCAACTGTTCCTAAAGTAGCATTCATGGAACAGGGTAAGGGTAAGGTTCATTGTTACAAGTACAATGTCTATAATTCACTATAGTTTATTGAAAGGTTCATTGAAATAAAAGGAATTTGTTGAGTATTATATTGTAACTTTCACTTTTTTAAATACTACGTAATATATAAATAATTGTCTGGTACAATAAAATTATATTAATGTAAATATAATGCAGTGTTTATTTAAAACGTGATTGAAAAATGTTTCGGAAAATCATATAATGAGATTATTTCTTTGTTATTAATTTAATCCTATAAATTGGCCAGAAGAAACATCTTTGCCTTGAATTTGACACAAATATTCTGAAGATGGTGATAATAATTTTTGTTATTTTGTTTTAATTCGAAACATTATTAAATTTAAAACGTGTTTTTATATGAAAGTGCGAGAATCAGCGGGATTATAATATTAACAAATATAATTAATTATATAAAGAGATAATAAAGAGTTGTATGTTAGTAATCGTAAAATATATATCTGATAGAGGTTTTCATGTTACAATTTTTTGTCATTCTCTTCAATGACAAATATAAATGTTGATATAAATTTTTAAGGAAAATTTATTCCGTTTGTTGTTAACTACTTTATCAACTGCTGGTGATTTCAATCTTCTTTTATGGGTTTATTTTTTAAAATTATCGCAATTAAGATTACTCTAAATCATTGTAAATGAGAAGAGAATTGTCCAGTGCTAGCCGCCATATTGAAATTTTCGGTCCTTCGAGCCATTTCTCTTTGCAATGCTTTTCTAAATTTATATTTCTTAATATATCTGCCTTGTAACCAGTCATTATCAGCAGTTGAGATATTGAAATGTTAATTTCCTTGCACTTTATCTATGTATTTCTAGAAGTTTGTAACCTGCCTTTGAATTGGTATACTTGACTAAAATTATGGTTGGATATGAGTTTTTATTTAACAAAGTATACTATATTTTTCTATACAGCATAAGAGATTCAAATATATTCAATTGTGTATAATATCTATTTAAATCTACTAAAGTAAAATCGAGGGCAGGTATTTCATTCAATCTCAGCTATATCCAGTCCTCTGATGGAAACCTCACAGATCCTCACTGTGATACATCTAGATACAATTCAATTTATCTTTCGCGAAGCAGCCCTATGACGTAATGACGCATAGCGTTGTCCAGTTTCTTATATCGCTACTTACCTTTACGGATACCAGCTTCAAATAAAGTATATTGCTATATTCTTACTTACAAGAAAACAGTGTTTTTGTTTTATATAAATTAAAGGTAAACGCATATGGCGACGTACAACACCTTGATACGTACTTAATTGTATTTCTGTTTTATGAAATAATAGGATTCACTTGATATACTTAGAAATACATTCTATTTCTCTAAGAAGTATTTATAACTAATTTACACATTCATATTTAAATTACATAAATATAAACACTATGTTCATAGAAAACGTATATATTTACAATTCAAATATCACATATAAGTGAATATGAGGTATCTATGATATTAGGCGTTTTTATTTTAATGAAATAATTGGATTCTAATGGTATCAAAGCATCTCGGATGTACTTTCCAAAGAAATACGTTCTATTTCTCTAAAAAGTATTTATAATTAATTTACATAGTTGTGTTTAAAATTATTATATATTCATTATTATATAAAACATATCTTTGTACATCTCAGATATCTCACACAAGTAAATATGAAGTATTTCCGAGATAATTTGTTTTTTTTTCTTTAATGTTATCATCACAATTGGTACACGTTTGTGTCCCTTCTTAGAGTACAACGCCATATGTTTATCACCTTTAAAAATGTCTATAGTTATGGAATAATCACATTTTTTTGAAAGTTAAATAGGATCACAAATAGATATACATTCATAAGAAAACTGGTTATTTTTAATTTAACAAGTAATTATAATTTTAATCTCGTTTTTAGATTTATTAAGTTAGTTTTATACACATATTGTTTATATCGGCAAATATACAAACTGCATATGTAAATGCCTTGCATTCAAATTATAGAAGTTTTCTTTTTTCGGAAATATATTTCTCCCCTTTTAGTGCTTGTTTCTTAAGCTGTTTTATTGCTTAAAGCAAATAAAAAAAAAAAACAGAGTACATTTTTTTGCTATCTAGGGAATTGCTTCAAACACGCGCGCGCTAGTTTCACCAAAAATTTACGGTTATGTATATTATTGCATTTTATTCGTTTTAATGAAATTTTACGATAAATAAGCGTAACATGTGGGATAATAGCCAAACTATACGCTAATTAACTATAAGATAATATGTAAATGTATTTGTAAAGTAAAATATTACACTTGTTAATCACAATTTACAGTAAGTTACAACTGTAAAAAAACACTTTTGACTCTGGAAATACAGTTTGCTTATATATTTTTCATATTATAATTACTCCTTTATGTGCAAACAGTTTAATCAAATACATGTTTCAGAGTACCGAAGCCAATTGTTTATTATATTGTAAAATTACATAAACATGACACCATACACAACGGTTTACCTTATTTCGACACAATTTTTTCTAAAGTAGTAATATTCAAGTGTTGCCGTGTTCAATATTATTTTACAAACTGAGTCGTATATAATCCAAACTGGTGAATAGTGCAGGTTTGATCTATGAATTAGTAATTTAAAAAAATATATGCATTTTAATTCTATTCGTAATCATAGTGAATATTCATTATAAGCCTCGGGTGAATCGATACCAAATGTAATCGGCAAAATTAACAATGAAGACTGTGTTGCTATATACTTATCTTAAATTGCCCTACATCGCCACTTTTAATTTTATACGATTCATTTTTAAATATTGAAATCTGTGAAGAAAAAAAATACCCCCAAATGATTGCGTAATCACGCATCAGTTTAACGTATCTACCTATATTTTAGACAAAGTACGAGAAATTCATGAGTTACTTATATTGAAGTTCAAGTATCCATTAATCCAACCATGTAAAAAATACTCTTATTAAATCATAACAATTAGCAAACTACAATGTGGACGACTATAGGACTTCTACCTTCAACGTGTAGCCTGTATATAGAACCGAACATTATAAGCGTATTGAAACTTCCTCCAACGTCAATATAAAAACATATGTGTGTAATTGTGTTTATTGATAAATTATATATAAGAAAGTATGCGAAAAATTATAATTGAAATGGTTCTTTTTTATTACAATCGTAGTGTTTTGATCTCTCGTTTATTTTTTAGTTTATATCGATAATGGTTTTGTGGTGCTTTAGTTATTTATTCTTTCCTAGTGTCAATTATATGTAGTCCTAAACATATTTGAATAATGTGTTGTTAAAATAAATAAAATAAAATCGTAAAATTTAGATTGTCAAAGAACTAAATTATGTAACGACAAAAGAAGATAAATTTTGAATAATCCTTGTTTTATTTAAAGGTCGAAATAAAAACGATTGTATTTTGTTGTAAGATTGTATAATATGTATAATTTAAAATGTGATTCATTCAGAGTTGTATTTATATACTAATTTAAAAATAGATTATCGAAAAGGTGACTTAAGTAGATGATTTAATATTTTAATTATCACACAACATTTTATTCGTTTGGAGGTCAGGTCTTCTCGGTCCTTATCTGTGCATCTATCATATATAGAATATCAAGTTTCATAGATTTTTTGGGTGATTGTGAAATGATTTAGGTATAATTAGTAAGGGTAAAGTTGTGTAGATTCGGAGACCTTTCTCGAAACATTTTTAATATAATGAACTAAGTTACATGTTTTGAACTTATTACATTTAAAATATAGCAATGTATGAGTTACGGTTTGATTATTGTATGAATTTTCGTTTAAAAAGTATCTTCTAGCTATAGTGAAAGACAGTTTTTATTGGAATTCATTGATTTGTGTCTTATAGTGAGTCGCGTAGTACAGATTAGAAAAAACGCGGGCCCGGTAAAAAAAAATTGCTAAAAATCGCGTAGCATAGCTGACACACATACCGAATGTATTTAAAAGTCTACGCCCAAACTCCAAAGTATATAAAATAATAGAATAAAATTTATTACATTTCTATTGTAAAATGCTAATAAACAAACGTTTAATACTAAAAATATATACAAATTACTTGTCTAACGTGCTTCTATTCAAAATGTGGTAAGTGGCTTTTAAATTCTTAACTATCAATGTGTATTTCACTGACTTTGCTAAAAAAAATAATTTGAACTATATATTGTTACCTCATGTGCTTAAATTTTATTGAAAATTACTGAATATTAATTTCTATTCTCCAAAAAATTTACATGAAATATTTACAAAATTAAAATGTCACTATCTACATGTACACATTTATATGTACTTATAATAATTTATCTTTTAAGTCTTTTCTTTTATCATCATTAATTCCATATTTCGTTATTTCTAATAATTTATTTGCTTACTCTTTATGAAAATTCGATATAAATTGCTGGAGTATGGTTACTTGGCTTTAACGTTTGGAAGTCAAGAAAATGGTAATGTTTCAGCTGTTTCAAAAGTAAACCTCCCATTAGAGTGGTGATAAAATAAGTTGCACGGCATGTGACGAGCTAACTAGGCACCTCTCACCGATAACGCTCTTATCTGTTATCGGTCAGTGATATTTGGAGCCTTATATGTTCGCACAGCGCTTGTGTCACCCAAATCATTTGCCGCCATGCAAACTGTAGCATGTGGGAGTGTACTTAATAGGAAAACAGTATTATAATATCCTGTAATAAAACAGTATAATGATATATCGTGCCAAGCATCTATCAATTCAGCCACAGAATGCTCGTTTATAGTGTTCCCACTAATATTTACATTACGTGGCGTATATAATTGTAAATTAAAAGACTATTAAACTTACTAGAGTCCCGTAGCTAACCAAAATTTAAAAAAAACTAATAATTTGTACCCATCCATTCTTATCAATATGAACTGTCTTTCTAATAAAACAATACGCTTTGACTTTAAACTAGTAACACTGAAAAATATTGTTTTAAACAGAAGTAATTTTTTTAACAATAATTGAAACGGTTTCGGTATCAGACAGTACTTAAAATGTAGAGATATAATATAGTATATTAAGATAGAGAAATTTCGAAAATATGTTCTAAATAAAGTTGTTACTCATAAGATAATAATATAAATTACAAAATGAAATATAATTATATATATAAGAGATTCAAAGCAATATCTCATATAATGAAAATGTTATCATTCCATTGTAAATTAATATTTGATCTGATGTATTTACGTAAATTGATTGTCGCTTTTGAAATACTAAACTGTATACATAAATTGGTGAAAAATGGATTCTCCGTAGTTAATTATTCAAAATAAAATGTTACATACATTATTTCTGTTTTCCGTATACATATTAAGTAGATTCTGCTAAATTTATTAAATACTGTGATTGATGTTTTTAGCGGGATCTTAGTCTATCTTGTAATAGTTTTTATATTTTATCCATAATTTTGCAATATTGATGGTGTTTTTACATAATATAGTTTGGTTATTGTGCACAAATAAGTGGATGGAAAATAATACCATAAGGCATGAATTCTCACTTGTTACAAAATTTCCCAGGAAAGTTCTAACAAGAGGCCCACCATTTTGTTAGATCATTGAAATGATCGTAAGAAACTTGCAATACCGTTGTGTAATAGACAATAGCAGTAATAATGTACTAGACTATTGGTTGTTAAAAGTAGTATCATTATTTTTCTTATAATCCATATATTTATTGTATCATAATGTCACAGGGAGTAGGTAGAAATGCTGTTTTAAAAAAATTTAGTTCTTTCGTATTAAATTCACCGAGCTCGCCTATCATTAGACATCTTTCTCTTTTATCTCGGTTTGGTGAGGTTAGGTTAGACGAATAACGATAACGCGCGTGGCTTTCGTCGGCGAACGCGGTGCATGTAATACCCAATTTTATTTTAAAATTAACTAAACTTTTTTAAAGCAAGTATTCAATACGTATTTAACTTTTTTGTAATAACACGGTATATATATATAATTATTTGCAAACCTTTCTACCTAACTACCACACCAGCAGTTCTGCGTATCCTTTCTTGTAATATAGCAATACTAATGGACAGAAAAGTCCGAATGAGGTTATTTAGTTTAGTATATCAAAAGCGATTAAAGTTTATTACAATAAAATACGGTGGATGTTAGATTCCTATTAGATAAGTTTATATGTTTCGAGTACGGGAGTAAACCCTTGCCAATTATAGTGTAGTATTGTCTTGTTATTGCACAAAAATATTATATTGTATAAGTGTATTATGCAACTTGTGTGACAGTTTGTCTTCAATCACCAGTTGATTCCAGTATTTAATAAATATTTTAATGAAGTTTGTTGTTGTTTTTATTCCAATTATAATATTAAACCTAACATAGTCTAGTTTGTAGCTACTAATATGGAAAAAATATAGACATGATCATGATAAACCTTTTTTTCATTAACTATCAATAATCACTAGTCAATCAAAATTTCTGCCACGTTACCCATTGTTCAAGTATTGTCCATTACTATAATCCGTTATAAAGAAAATGCTGAGCATACAATAATAATGCAAGGGATTTGGATATATGTTATGGCAATATAAGCAAGACTTACAATGGTGTCTAATAATATTTTGATGACAAAAACATTATATCTGCATGTTACTTTTGTAGTATACGCAATTGATTAATTCTTAGAACCTTTCATTATTATTTTGCAAAATATTGTGCCCGATATTAGTAGGGAGACATTTTTTTTTTGTTACAGCGACAATAACCACAATTCTATATAATGTTAAAGGATAAAGTAGTCTATGATGGTAAACCTGCTAAACCTATGAAGAACTGACTGTCAAGTGCGTGTGCCACACCACAGAGTTCCAAACCGATGGTGGTAACTACAACCAACTTCCAAACGGACTCAAGAAAACCTTTACCTGTTTGTACATATTGTCCTTAAGATCTTTCGTCTCGAAAAAAAAAAGCTAAGCAGTTATAAGAACTATTAACAGAAGTGAAAACTCAAAAGAAAGTAATAACTGTGTTCTCCGTTATATATTTAAATTAACTATAGTGTGAATAGCCATATTTAATTTTCATAATTTGGTAAATTGAAATTATTAATCTCATTTTCATATAAATGTGTTGGTACACTGAACAATAATTATATACATTTTATACAGATTATTAAATTAATTAAACATATGTAGGTTACACAAGCTAAATACATAATAAATAAAATACGTAGACGGGCCGCTGTACTACGCGTTGCTAATCTAACCAAGCATAATACGATCGCTCACGCTGATTCTATGGAAGTTACGTTTCAATCTAGTAGGTAGGTCTCATACTCTTCTAGCAAATTATTTTCTATTACAGATTATTATCTCACATACGATATCCCACAATTTAAACTTGAAATGTATATGTACGTACACTAATTTTCATACTTATTTATTAGTTACAAATTGTACCAACAGATGTCACTGACTGATTTTTAAACAAGCTATTGTATTGTGATCGTTTTTAAACCATGTTTGTCACTTTTTGCGACGTCTAGTGTCTGATCTGTGAACGCGGTTACATACCGCGTTCAGCGATAAATTTTGTTTTTGGAAGAGGATTTAAAGCTCATTATTTTGAGTGAACCTCTATAGGGATGTAAGATTAATTGAAAATAATCGATTAATTAAATTCAATGTATATTTTTTCAATATTAATCGATTTGTCAAAAATCGTTTTTAATAAAAATGAGTCATCGATTATTGTGAAAAAATCGTTTTTTTTTTATTATTTTAAACTGTACATGCTTTTCATATTCCAATAATAAAACTAAAAGATTCATATTAACGATTTATCACATGAAACATCAAATAAAATGGTATGAATAAAAAATAAACAATTTAAAACTAACACAACTACAGCGAATGTTCCTTTGAACTTTCAAGGTAAGGAATAAGGGAACCATATATCATTATTGATACAATTTTTCATTACCATTAAATCTTTTATTATAATAAAAATTAAATTATGAGCATCCCAACAAAATGACAATTATATTGTCCTAAAAGCTACAATCTGAATTAAATCAAAACAAATAGCTCGTTAATCTTTAAGTTTATAAATTAAAATAATTACTGTCACAAATGTCCTATTTCATATTTGACTAGTATGAAGGTAAGATACTTAAAACGAGAATTAAAGAACTTAACGACTATGTTATGGTCTCCAAAATTAAACTATAAAACAAATCTTTTGTTAATCTTTCAAGTTTAAACAATAAATAAAATAATTTATATCACAAATGCCCAGTCCTATTTTATATTTGACTAGTAGTTAGGTAAGATACTCAAAACGATAATTTAAAAACTTAACAACTACTTTATGGTCTCAATAACTAAAAAATAAAACAAATATCTCGTCAATCTTTAAGTTTAAATATTAAAAATAATTATTGTTACAAATGTCTAGTTCTATTTTACATTTGACTGGTATTACGGTAAGATACTTAAAACCATGATTAAAGAACTTAACGACTACATTATGATCTCAATAACTAAAATATAAAACAAATATCTCGTTAATCTTTAAGTTTAAACAATCAAAAGACAAAAAATAATTATTGGTACACATTTTGAGTTTTACTTTACTTAAGAGTCATATGAAAATAAAATGAAAGGATAAGGGAAAAATTTAAACAATAATGTTAACGTATGCTCAAATATAAGTATGAATGAAATATATTATTCAAATGTGTTTAAAATTAAAATAATAATTACCATAAATCTTCAAGTAAGCAATTTAAAAATAATAGTTTTGACAGCCTCTTTCCTAAAATACGGTTTCTTGTTTTTCTGACCATATTTCCCGTTTTGGAAAACAACCTTTCTGATGGAGCAGAAGTGGTCATCACAGAAAGATGTTTTATAGCCAATTCGGTAAATTTAGGGATGGTCCCTTCAAAGCTCATTCAAACTTTGAGAGGATCCACCTTAAGATCTGATAGCGGTGTCGCAACGTATAGGTCCAATTCAGTATTTTTGACCATCGACGGGTTAGATGCCAAGGCTATTATTTTTTCAAGATGTACCTGCCATATATTATCTAGTCTGTCCACCATCGCTTTTGATGAAACAGATGATTCAGAACTAGCCGCTCCCGAATTATTATGGTTTTTAGTACTCCAGTTTAAACATTTAGTATAATTTATCGTTTTCGGTAAGGATAAGGAATCACCATCTAAATGATTTTTTTTTTAATCTAGGATCCAAAAACGTTGCAACCAAAAAAAGGTGCACTTTTTGGATGTTATCGAATCTTTTATTAAATTCCGTTTGCAAGGAATGTTTCAATTGTTTTGCCAAAACACTTGTTGTCGTAACTGTGTCTAATACAGTTCTCAAACATTTTATAATATGTATAGCTTTGCTAGAAATCACGTATTTTTCCGCACTCATTTGTTCAGTAACGCTATGAAAAGGTTTTAAATTTTTTTTTTAATTTCTTTAAGTACTACAATTTCAGTTGCTTGAAGCATTGGGGGCGCATTTGGGTGTATTATCAATACAGATCCTATAGTACTGCTCATTAACACAAGTAGTCCGGTGAAGCTGT
>JACEII010000020.1:7130964-7143964 GCA_014332785.1 Antheraea mylitta
TTCATTACAAAACTTTGAAAGATAACAAATTATGTATTGCAATATTTACAAGATTACTATGTAAGATGTGTTATTAAATATTTTTCTCATCTATAGGAGCATTTTTTTAAGAAAAATCAGTTTTATTAATTATTTATTTACAATATACCCTCATTCTGAAATTAAAAAAAAGATCAGCTATCTTGAGACCTGCCTCTTAACAATCAGCTCAAGTGTTGAACGAAAAATTAAGATTCGTTTAATTACCTATCACAAAATAAAGGCAAGTTACATAAAATATAAAAAAAAGTGACAACTCACCTCTGTTGATCAGGAGGGATTCCCTCCTTATCTTGGATCTTGGCTTTCACATTTTCGATAGTATCTGACGGTTCGACCTCAAGGGTGATGGTCTTACCCGTGAGGGTTTTCACGAAAATCTGCATCCTTAATTACCTGGAAAAATATAATTATGAAAAATAAGTGCCAACCATAAATTATATAATGGATTTATTGGCGGGAACATAGTTCGTCCTGTAATGAATGTTGTATTTTATTCATAATCTTGTGTTCTATGACTCCATATTATATAATATTGGTGGTATTTTACGTTATACAGTTCAGTTATTGTTCACAAGTAAAATGGATGAGAAATGATACCATGGAGCATGTATTCTGGAGATAGCAAAAAACTCCATGGAAAGTTCTAAGGGGCCAGCACCTTGTTACAACATTGAAATTATCACAGTTATTGGTAATATTATTTACTACCTAATAATTTAATGGCTGTAATAATCTAGAATCTTGATTGTCAAAAATTAATGTAATGCAATTTTAGGGCATTTAATTTACTTATTCTTGACCAAGAAAAATATTGTACAGATATAAATAAACAATAGAATCACAAGCATAATATTAGTTAACACAAAACACTTGCAAAGTAACAATCCTTCAAAGTAAAAAATATGTGTTTTTAACCGTTTCATTAAAATATATTCTAAGTATTAAGCTATAGTTTATTTACTTTTATAAGACATCATTAAATAACGTAACTTATGAGCAATCCTCAGTATTTTGAAAATTTAATGTATTAATTTTTACAAAAAAGAAAAAAAAAATTAACAACTTTTGGGTAATGTGACAAATGTATAAAAATGAGTTATATTAATTAATATTTACAATTGGTTCAAATATATGACAATTGAAAGAACCCTTTTTGAAAGTAACCTGTTCCTATTTTAATAAGTATGCTCATTAACTTTTCATTTTATATATTACTAATATGTTTTATAAGTTTATATATGATAAAAAACAAATGCTAAATCTAAGAATAAAGGGGAAACAAATGTAATGAAAAGTAAAGTACATTTCATAATATTTATTGAGACATAATAGATACAAATTAAACCAAAAGCACAGCATTAATGCAACCATCATTCTCTGGGTTATTCGTAACTTGTGCATATTTCCCCCAAACTACTTTACCGGCTTGCGTCACCAAACCTAGCTCAGAGATATTCACTTCAATAACCGTACCCTTTGTAATCACTCCCAGACTAGTGTACATTTGGGAACTAGGATTCTTCTTAACACCAATAATGGGCAGACAGAATGTTGCCTTCAACTCTGGGTGTGTTACATGTGCTTTCTTAAAACGGAGTGCCATCGGTCTGATAAACCTTTCAAATTTTGGTGGTTTACGTGTAAAATTCTCTCCTACAAATGTTACTTTGGTAACCATGCGTTTCCAAGCTTTCCTTTTTGTTTTACCAGACTGTAACACTTTGAATACTTCTGCATCCGCTTGTGCCCTAACTTTTGGTATTGGTACGTCCCATTTACCAGCTTTCTCTTTACGTTTCTGTTTAATCATATTTGATAGAACTTTTGCACGAGATTGGACATCTCTGTCGAGTAGATAGACAGGCAAAGCACCTTCAGAAACCTTTTCAGTGTTCTGTTTAACATTTTTCTCCTCATGCGCTTTGATTTTCTTTTTCATCTGTATCTTTTCATTACGGCGTTCTTTGTTGTAGATCTTGGCTTTAATGCCGCGTAGTTTGCGAGCCTTTTCAGCCCTCTTATGAGGTTCACGGGCCTCTTTCTTACGTTTCCTCTCTTCATAATCGAGTCTTCTGCCGTAAAGCTTTTGGTGGCGCTCAATATATTCGTTCTGCGGCATTTTGGTGGTTGCTTAGCAGTAACTACAACAAAATGTTCAATATCAAATCTGCACCAAAGAGTTGTATTCGTTTTTTTTAATCAATATAACCTCTTCATTAGATAATAATATATATATTTACGAACATATATCTACATTACCACTTTTTGTACACACTGGGAAATGAGTTCAGTCCTGCCGAAAATACTTTTCTTCTAAAATCTTGACTTCACATAAACCAACCCGCCTTGTTCCACGTGCATATTTTTTACACTTCTTAAGTTATTAGAAACATGTTCATAACTAGAAATCCGATAAATTTTTAAACGATAAAGAAAATCGCGTAAAATTTAAAGAAATTTTAATTACTTATTGCGCATTAATTGCAAATTATTTCACAAAATTGATAAACTCACCTTACGCCGACACCATGCCACATGGAAAAGGAAATGAATTTTAGTGTTGCCAACTTTTTGTTAAAAACCATCTAAAACTATAATCTTTGCTAAACTTTTTGATTTGATATTACAATACGTAGATTAAATAAATATAATTAATAATTATATTTCCTCTAAAACAATGACACAAGTTAAGGACAAAAAAATATTAGATTTCTATAATAATATTTTGTATAGCTACCTTGTGTATTAAATTTACGCACCTTAATATGCACCATCCCGATTTTCTATTAACTTTCATTTTTTTTTCTCGAACTGACTACGCTATTGACCTAGCAAGGTCTTAACAGCTTCACCGGACTACAAATTAACTTTAATGCGAACAAAATGACTGACGAGAACTATATAAGGCAAAATGGTACTACAATATAGACTAAAACTGTAAAGCTATCACAAAAATTATAAAGTAATTTGGGTGGACGGTGTATTAAAAAGTATCATAGAAAACCATACCACCTTAATGTAAAAAAATAAAAATGCTGAGAATAGAACGATATTTAATATGGAAATATCTATAGGTATAAAATGATACTCAAAAACATTCACGGGAAATAAATATGCATTATACGAAAAATTTATACAAAATTTAATTGCTTACATTAATTTAAATTAAATCAACCGATTTTAATTAAACCAAGAGTAAATGTTTCTCAACGATATGCTTTATAATTTTCTTAGTGAGGTTTTGTCGTTGATACGTGTGTCATATAGACAGACATTTTAAATAATGTTTGAAATGTATATTATTATTAATTTCAATATAACTGCAACAATTTTTTTCACGAATATCTAAAAATTACGGACACGTTGGGCTTGCATACTCTTTATACTTATAGAATATAGATTTTAAATTAAATTTGTTTAATTGTGTAATTTAATTTGTTCTTAGTAACATTGAAATTAAAGCATTTGTTTGCAGGCTTAAAATACATCTAGTAGCCTTAAATTTAAAAAAGTATGTGATTAATCCAGAGACTAAAAAATTCCCTTATCTAAATACTTTGCGAAAAGTAACGTAATTGGTTATTTTGCTATACATGTAGTTTTGGTTTTAATTATTCCTTATATAAGGTACTCTGTGATTCTCTACTTCAACGTCATTGGTTGAAATATATTTCTTTTCTCTTTTTATACGTAAAATATTGTCAAGGGAATACTATTGGTCCATTATTACTCTGTGACCATTATCACAATTTTTATTTTTCCTTGACATTTGATGAAATTCTCAAACTAGTTTCGACAAGTCGACAACGTAAATTCGGAATTCATAGAAAGTTGTGAGTATTTAGTAAAGGCGTGCATTGTCAAATTATGAATACAACGGCGACCTACGAGACAGGTGTGTAAATTTAAACATGTATTTTCGTTATATTATTGCATTTTACGTACCTTTCTTATGATATTATTATTTTACTATTTCAGTATTTGGTATTGTAGTAAACAATCGAAAGTAATACATGAAATGTATGTTAATGATTAGATATTTATTCTGATTCTCCGTTTTTCTCATTTGAGTTTTGAAAGTAGATGTATATATATGGGCGTTTTATAGGTTATATATTTGTGGGATGTGTACACAGTAAATTGACTAACCGTCATATCCTTGACTTGATTCTGAGATTTATTTCCTTCGATGAGTTTAAACGTATATGTAGTATACGGATAAAACAAACACCTTTGTCGTTTATCTATATTTATTATGAAAACAAAAATTAAAGGCGGGAATCTATCATTACAGTCTAATTGTATAATGAAATTTTGATTATAACAATTTTCTTGTTATTTATGGTTATATATTTGCTGTTTCCGTTTTCCTACAGATTATCCTTTTTATGTTAAACAAAACATACCTAAGTAATTACATAGATATTCCACTTTGAACAGTTTTTAATAAGATTGTTTGTATAACACTTGAGGTGAAAATTAATTTATATTATGTTCTTCCTATTAATAAATTAGGGTTGGCATTAGAAATTCGCGTCACGAATTTATTTATTCATAGTTAATAGACAAGGGTCTATATCATACTGTGTTGAAAATTTAAGCATGTACAGAATAAGTAGATACTTTTTCATCAGGCAATCGGTTCCAGTTTAGTACCACTCTATTATGGAGAAATTGTGGGCAATTGTTGCGTGTGAAACTGTTTGATTTATTTTAGTTTGGTTTCCACTTGTAAATCTTGGAGTTATTAAGTATTGTTTTTATATGGGGTTGGTTCCCTCTTTTAAAAGACGCTCACCATCGCCCTGTAGATAGGAATAGTTTTTTATATGTATCTGAAGTTTGAAGAATTTTTTAGGTTTATAATACTATAATTTTAATGTTTTATACATATTTACTGTTGTTTTATTATTGTTCACTATTATTAAAAAAAAAAAACAAATATAAATTATTTATATGACAAATGGAATGTTTTCACAATCTTATATTTTGTGTTTTATTTCTACTATGTTAAATTCAAAATTCAATAGTCACAACCCTAGAAAAAAATATAATACAAAATATATGTATGATTCTAAAGCCTCTACAGATATAACATAGGAGAGTGAGCGATCTAGTCAGAACAAATCTGATTGTGTCACTTTAGATTAATAGACAAATAGGGCTGGAGTGAAGGGAAACTTTTCTCCTGTTATAGTCCTCTATGTAGGTTAGTATTGCGAGCACATATCAAATAACTTGTTGTTTGTATATTAAATATTTTTTTGACTACCACTATGAGCTTAAATGGGAATTATTTAATGAAATATGTATAATAAATGAAGACAGAAGTTTATAGTAAATATTTGTTTTTCCACAAGATCCATGCTTTTCCATAAATAATTTATTCCTTATTGGCTGGATATACATAGATTCATACGAGTTATTATTTATTTAGTTGAAAACTCAACCTTTTTCTATACAAAATTACTATATTTTTTTAGTACTGTTACAAGATTTTTAAATACTTAATTTTTTTTTATTCCACAACATTTACACTTTTTCAGCAATAATTTCTTGGTCTCCTTGTATATAGACATCGTATTGTACAAACCATTTTGTTTTAACTTAAAAATCACCAAGTTGTTAATATAAAAAATTACCAAAGATTATTAGGAGGTGGCACAACCTCAAAACTTCGATTATGAATATCTCAGTAACTACAACTTTCTACGGCGGGAGAGTGGTATAGGGGGGTAGTCGAGTCTCCCATGGACTCCTGGAGGTCCACCTGTACCACATTGGGAAGTAAGGCTATACAGTAATGTATTATAGTAGAAGTGGGAATGTAAATTCACACTGATTTAGAGGATTAAAGCACACGCATTCTGTGGTTATTAATACATTTGACTCTTATGACTATAATAAAGAGTATCTTTGCCTTATCTCCTATACACTACCCTTCTTCTTCTTCTTAAAATGGCAACACGTGTGTTGACACAATTTTGCCAATGTCAAGTGAATGGAGTCATAGACAATGGAGGTTGTGCCCGACAATTAGACAAATATCTTTATATTCAGACCTGGCTATCTACAAACAGTTATTGAAACATGCATGTGTACCAAGCATGCGTGCCTCAATAACTCCTACATGTATTTTGTGTCCTATAAATTCCTGTAAACTATATAGGATAGGATTAGGAGCCAGTGAGTTAGCCTTTGCACTGTCATTATGATAGTTAAAGTACTTATTATATACTTTATTAAAATACAATTTTATTTTAATAATATAGTGAATATTCATTTGTAAATACTATTAACACTAGAAGTGAGTAATTTTTTTTGTCAATATTTCTAGAACATTCTTGGTCAAGGCGCTGTTCCACGGAGACCGTTTTCAGTATCCAAGGCAAAGAAACAGGTGAGATTATAACATTTTTAGCTTGATATAAATATACTATAATGTAATCTTGACAGATAAATCGTCTACACAAGATATGAGCAGAGGATGATTGATTTCGACTTAAATTTACTTGCTACTTTATATTTTTCATTGATCTTGCAACAATTATTTATTTTAATCACTTTGTGTAATGCTTAAGGAAGGATAACATTTTTATAAGTAACCATTATTCACAACTCATTCTTCGATGTAACAAAATTTCGTATAAAAACTATTATATAATTAGTACTCAAGTGACTTGTCATTTTGATGGTATTTAAGGTTTCTTTTTTTAAATATTTGACTCATAAATAAGGCAAGAGAAATGTTCTCCGTCCTTTTTGTCTACCTCCATATTCTAACTGTGATACCATACGCCAATAAAATAGGAAAGTGACAATTTTTTTTTAAATCATTAATCACTTATTATTTCTATTGTAAAGAGTAAAATCAAATGAAATATTTATTATTTACACATTATTCAATGTATCTATGATGATTTGAATACGCTTTCCCATAATATTTATTTTATTAAAGTTCTACGGAAACCAACTTTACACAAGTATAAAGTTGAAGTAGTAAGTATCCGCATTTGCTGTACAAAATGCTATTTATTTTTCTTGTTTGTTTCCTTTATATTATTCTTGTAAACCGAGATGTGCATGTTTTGCTATATTTGGGAATATGTTAATATTATGTATATGTTTTGCATGGTTTTTATTATAATATATTTTTTGAATTCATGTTTAACATAATATGTTTAATGTGATGATAACATTACACATAGGAGAGTAATATTGTTGTTTAATTCCAAGGGAATATTTTTACTATTTATATTGTTTCTATACTTGAATCTAAAAGTTCATTTCAAAATAAAATTATATTTAATAACGAAAATACTATTATGAATAAAAACGATACAACTTTGTAGGACCTTAAGCCATTTATTTCACTTTATACCTAAATGTCTAATTTAGAATATGCATCTCATAGAAATATTTTGTTTTCCAAATATAACCAATTATTTCAATTGATTCCAACCATATTTCAGTTGGTCTAAAACAAATCTTGCAAAATTAAAAAAACTAAATGAAATCTACACTTTCATTCCCTTTTAAAAATAAGATTCCTATCTCATTTCTAATTTGCAAGCATGGGATTGTCATAATGCTTTGTCTACAGCTTTATATATTTTTAAACTTATATCTATAATTCTATGGATTGGTATGGCTTCTTATTTGTATAACTACTACTTGTATTTTAATTGTAATCTGACATTACACACCTAGAGGACATTTGCATAAAATTGTTTTATACACATTATTAATTGATAACTATCTCACCTAATGTAAATGATGTTATAAAGAGCATAGGAAACCTTTACCTAATCTTTAAAAAAAAAACAGGGTTATGAAAATGAAAAGTTAGGTCACAAGTTTCTAGATAATTCTTAATTAATTCGGTAATATCTCTCAATGTGACCTCTAGTGTTGTATATTCAGTAATACGACAAAATATTTGCGTAGCGTCTTGTGCGCGATATTGTGTCGACTTGTTCCAACGTGCAGGTTGGGACATGTTTCAGCAGATCATAATTGTTTTAGCAATGTTCGTGGACAAAGCGTGCCATATGGCGTGTATACTAGCCGTGGTCGTGATTCACGCTTATTACCATTTAGAACCGTCAGTGGTTCAGTTTTTTTTTATCTTCATTTATTTTATGTGATTGCTATTAGTATTATTTTCTGTGCTAATATAGTCACGCTCGATTTTAGCAGATTTCACCCTTTCGAAATATTTTTGTTTAATGTTTTTTCATAACTTACTAACGATTTAATTTTTCATTACGAGATACACGATGTAGTCATTTTATCTTATGTAACACATGTCATGAAGCAGAAAAGAAGTCGCTTCTGATTGATTTACCTAATCTATGAAACAAAGAAAAAAATTGCGTATATTTCGCGCGTATTTACTCTATGATTTTTGTTTCAAATAATTATTTCAATATATAGTTAGAATACATTATGATTAAATCTCATTGCATGATGCTTGATGAAAATTTAACTGGTCCTTACTGATTAATTGTAGATACACAAAACTAGGTATAAAGTGTATTTTGTTAGCAGTTCGTTTTGTCAATGAGTAATTCATATTACTATATGAAATGTTATTGTTTATACAGGAATTGTAAAAAAAATAACTTGAAGATACCACATTACTTATTGTGATAGATACAGAAGTGAATTCATTATTACTTAATGTTGAATGATAAAAAAGTGTTTGGAATGACTTTTAACATTGTATCAATAAATTTAGCCTGTTATCTAATCTTTGGAGTATTAACATTCATTATGTTCATTATATGTATCATTATGTATTAATTTTATATAACAAATGTATTATATTTTATATGTATATAATAATAATTGTATTAATTTTTTTACATAACTTTCTTTTTTTTTTTGAAATGACTACGTTATTTACCCAGCAAGGTCTTAACAGCTTCACCGGACTACTAAGGCGAACGCTTAAGGCACTTAGCCGGTTTTATTTTGGCAACCACCTCAAGGGTGCACGGAACACCTCGGCTTGGCTGTTGCCTGTTGCATGCAAAATCGCGACCTATCGTAGTTTTTTACATAACTATTAATTGCCACCTGTACCAAATATAAATGCACAGTGCGCTTTTTATTCCAATCTCATGGAGTATATGATATTATGAATGATTGAATGAATATTTTATTGCACTATTTTTTTGTACACTGGCGAGCTTAATGCTATAAAGCATTTTCTTCCAGCTAATCAGCGGTATTACCAAGCAAATAGTTTTGTAGGTGCATATGTATAGAGGTCAAATATATACACAATAAAAATAAATAAATAAAATATATATATATATATACACACACACAGCAAAAATTTATTATAAATACAAATTGTAAAATCACGAACACTCTGCCACCTGTTTCTCAAATAAATTGTGGTGTATTTGGATCCTAAAGTTATTGATCATTTCAATATCTTGAAGTCGACGCGGTAACGCGTTCCATAATCGTATGGCAGTTGCTGTGAAGGAGTGTGAATATAATGTAGATCTGTCCTGAGGGATCTCAAGAGTTTTGGTGTATGCCGAACTGAGATCACGACCATGAGCCATTAAGATATATTACTTATTATATTACTTAGCAAATCCTGATGATTAAAAATCTTGGCAAATTATATATCTAAACCTTCCTCATGCAAGTCCGTTTAGTAGTTTTTGAGTTTATCATGAACAGACAAACAGACGCGGCGGAGGATTTTGTTTTATAATATATAATTATATCAATGGCCATATGTACTTTACAAGATGAAATGCTGTTATAGATAATTATTACTTTAATTATATAAAAAAAGTAGAAAAACATTAATAATGATATTGAAATAGCATGACAGAAGCAGGTGAGAACTATAAATAACTTCAAAAGTAAGTAGAATATGAAAATAAAATAATATTTCTTATACTTCTTATGTGTGTTTTTATACTTTTAAAATTTATATTAACGTAGTTTTTATATCAAGTAACATACATATGATTGTCTATGATCACTTTTATTCTGTCGTATGTAAGTGTTACATGTGCACAATATTTGTAACTGTCTCCTAAAATACAGTGTACAATAACGTACGAGGCAGAGACCTTTTTTTAGCTGTAAAAATGTAAGGAAATAAAAAATAAACATTATTATTTAATATCTATTATATTCATGATTATTATAGTCGAATAATTAAATTCTATATCGTTATTAAACACATCAGTATTTTTAAATCATATTATGTCATATGAAAGTTATAATTTTCACATTTTAGCATTATTTCAAAATTTCACAATCCGCTATTAAAAACATCTTCATTTTGCACTTATTCTTTTGATACAAATTGCTTTTATACCCTATTTATCAAACTGTTTTTAGTATATATGTTTATCTATATCAAAAAGGATGGAGGGAGTTTGAAACTATTTTGAGCATGAATTATTTTATAGCTTGCTAAAACTGAGTAGTGCAAAAGTCTACTAAATTATTTATATAGGGACCTTTACAATTATTCATTTCTTTCTAAAGTTGTAGAGCAGCAATTACATATAAAAATGATCTTCTGTTGTACGTAATAGGAACTATAACTTACATAAATATTTAAAGTTTATTTTATAATATCATGAAATTTAAAAATATATTTTGGTAAATAAGCAGGTCTGATAGCCGTTTATGTGTAAATTAAAAGTCACCTCAGCAAAACCAAGGACAAACTGCAGTTTGTAATAGAGATTTTTTGGGAAATTATCAAAATAGGAAGTGGAGCCTAAGTAGTGTACGGTACAAGATTATGTGCTAAAAGAACAGTAGAAACACTGCTGCCCTCACACCCGTATATAAATACCCACAGTAAAGTAACTTTTTTATAGTAATAGTATAGAAAATAATATAGTGATTGAATTGCTAGGACTAGTGTAATATAGATCAGGTCTCTGTAAGTTGGAGGCACACCGTATACTACTATAAATTACATTTCCATATTAATAAGTAACTAATTTAAAGATTGATTGTCTATGAATGAAAACATATAACAAGAATGTAAATGTAACGTGTCTGTACATTTTAGTTTTTTGTGAAAAATATTACTGCCTAGGAATAAGTGATAAAATACATTTCAATCATTTTTAGAAATGTCTGTCTGTCTATCTGTTTGTTAGTTTGTCTGAACACACATCATTGCTAAAGTACTCGTTCACGATAAAACCTCACAAAGAAAATCAAAGAGCATATCCTTTAGTCCTTTAGTAGTAACATTTAGTCTTTGTTTTATTAAAATTCGCCTATTCTATCAAAAGTTATTGTAATCTGAATGACGGCTTGACTTTTAAGTCCGGAGACAAGTAGATAACTAAATGGATTCAATACATTGGGATTATTTTATTGCTAACTGTTTTTTAATAAAGTTCTACATGGAAGAAGTTACGGGCACAGCTAGTTCTGAATAAACATGAAGTTATCTTTTGAATTTTAACAAAATTATACATTTAGTTCAACTATTGCATCGAACCAATAAAATACCAAAGTATTCTGTACATGAGTATACCAAAGTATTTTCTAGAAAAATCAGTAAAATGATGCACATTTACATAATCGCCATCCAAACAAACATATTAAATATAGTTCTGTATTAATGTTTTGATATGATATTGTCAGATGTTGTGAGTACCACACCTCCTGATGGTCTACCCAGCGGTCCAGGGTTGTGCTCCAGAGTGGAAACTACTGGACCCGAAGATATTTTACTATATAATAGTTAGCCAAACGCCTCCTAGTTCACATTTTATAAACAAAATTATAAATGTTGCAGTATTTTGGCGAAAATTGCATGTTATATTCAGAGACAAAATCATGGAATTCTGTTTGGGCTGATTATGGCTTAGTAACTGTGATATGTAGTTACAAAGTCAAGGTTTTTAAACCATTTGTTACCTCGTCACGATTTTATCATAACATAAAGGAACAAGTCACGAAAATC
The DNA here is from genome assembly GCA_014332785.1 of Antheraea mylitta. Lineage (NCBI taxonomy): Eukaryota > Metazoa > Arthropoda > Insecta > Lepidoptera > Saturniidae > Antheraea > Antheraea mylitta. Next base: position 7,142,981 of record JACEII010000020.1, read on the forward strand.
CAGTTTGGGAATGTACCATATGATATGTACAATCTATTCTTTGTACAGAATTATGTGACAATCCCTGCAATCTTAATGGTGTTTTTTACATATTGTATAAAACAAGGACGATGTAGTTACATCATTTATAAATCAAGAACGTCTGGACCAATATTTATGATTTGTTGTATTTGTCTGTCCCCGAATAGCAGAATAACTATAAAATTATTATAAAAATTCGCGAATAAGAAAATTATGACAAAAATTCATTCTCTCATACATTTTGTAAGTAAAGGCATTTTTGATTGTATCTCGAGAATTGATTTTGATGAATTTTGTTTTGTTTCTATATCACAAGATTAATAACTGGGAATCTAACAACACATGCAGCAAATAATGCAGAAAGTATCTCAACAATACTACTCGAACTTCATTTCGCTTCAATAAAGCAAATACCTTCCTGCCACGTGAATTACATTCATTTCAATGTCATTAAAAAGCTTTTTATTTCAATTTTTGTAGAATTTATTAAACTTAATTCAGTTTATCTTAAAAAACTGAAGTGAATTCAGTTAATAAGTTGACATAACATTTATTAATTCTGAGATTGAGTGATTGGTTCAGCTAGTTATAAATATTTATATGTATAATCAATTTCAAAAAAACCTTAGCAGTGGGGCCAAGTCTTATGTACTTGAACTGCTACCTTGTTCAAAGACTCGTGTGTCGTGTGAATATTTCCAGTAACATCCACTTACCACTTTTCCCATTATTGCTTTGACTATGGTGCTTCAACAATGGAACCTTGCAAAGCTTAAGCCATTTTTCAAGTCCATTTTGATTCCATACCTCATACTTTTAACATACTAACAGAAGTTTGATAAAGGCTTTTATATAACTTTTTATATTGCCAGTTAGTTATGTTACTTTTATATTCATTTTCATTCCAATTATCAATGATTTTTAGACATATACAATTATCAATGATTTTTAGACATATACAAT
>JACEII010000020.1:7143974-7156530 GCA_014332785.1 Antheraea mylitta
GATTTTTAGACATATACAATTATCAATGATTTTTAGACATATACAATCATCAATGATTTTTGGACATATACATACATGTTATAACTAAAATCTCAAATAGTGTTTTGCTATATCTGTATATCAAATTTAATTGCAATCAGTTTCCGTGTATTCGTGAAAGGTAATAAACGGATTTAAAATATTTATTTACTCTGGTTTATAATGTGCATTTAAAAAAAAAAATTGTAATTGACTATCTAACTTTTGAATTGAACAGGTACGCTTTTGGCTCACCGTATTAAAATTATCTTGATATAGTTAAAAAGGATACATAATTCTTTAAGTATGAAAGACCACTGAAGTTGGATCCGCATGTCTCTGGTAATTCAAGTATATATTATATACTTTACTGAAACTGTGAAGTTTACCACAATTTCTTGACAAAAATGCTTAGTACACTTTTCAACAAATATTATGTAAAGGGAAAAAAATATTATTAAGGATGAATTTAAAATATACATTTACAAAAAAGCATGTTTATCATTTAGACTTCAGTTGAAAAGTAATCAGCTTAAATTGTATTTTTTGACATAACTTCCATTCTATTTTTATTCACGATCAGCCATATTAAGTTTCAATATGATCAGCTTCAGTGGATATATAACTTTAATATAAACCATTTACTATAGTAATTTCTATTATTAGTTATTTAGCTTTAAATTTTAGTGATTTCTTGTATGAAGTAGAATTATGTACTTATAGTAAAGTATGGTTGGAAAAGTCTTTATATTTTTTATCTCTTTCGCTATAGAAGATAAGTGTTATTTTCTCGAATAGCAAATGCTAGTAAATCGTCACTATCTTTTTTACATATATATAAATTCTTTAAAGGTTTGTCTGGTTAGTAACTTATGGCAGATTTCACTGTAAACCGGACTTTAGTTTTGTCGCCTAGAAATAATTGTAGGTTATTTATACTATTTTAATTAATCTTATTTGATGCCAAGTATTATTAAGAGTTCAAACCCTCCTTTCTAAAAATACTATATATATGGACATACACATACATAAAATTTATAAATTTTGACATGGAGAAAATATGTGGATTAATTTATAACAATTGGATAGTAATGGTCGAAATTTTTTACGTTTCAGTATTAAGGGAAAATAAACGAACTTTTCTAAAAAAAATATTGATTACACTAAAGTTCGTCAATAACTTCTATCAAAAAAATTAACCGAATTTGTTGAGACACAAAGGAGGAACATATACTTGTACTTAGACTGTTTTGTTTCTGCCTACAGATTATTTTAATATACCACATTTGAAAAGGAACTAAATTGTATCAAAATATTTTCTACTTACCCCATAAAGATTTTAAACAACACAAATTCCCAGCTCTCATTTTTAATAATTATTTAGGAATACTTACAGGTACCATTCCATAAAAATAAAACAGTAACATAGTTAAAGGCTAATTATAAGCCTTCACTTATAGAAATATTAATTAACAGAGAAAAAGACTAGCTAAAAAGCTATCAATACAAATAAAAAAAAATACAAACACAATGTTAGAATTAATGACATTGTCTAAGGCATGATAGGTTAGAGTAAAATCTATATTATTGCCTAAATCATTAAAATATTTACATGCTTCGATAGATAAATACTGTAAGGTAAGTAACTGTTTAATAAATTAGAACATAATAAATGTGTTAGACTTGGAGAGATAACATTAATTTTGTTTTACTCTGTTTGCATATTATGTTTACAAATTTGATGTTTTGTGGCGGGAAAATATAGGGGCTTTTTGCAACCTCACTTTATTTTAAAATAGTTTGTATTTAGTTATATAGTTCGTGTGGTAGCTTGTGATTTGAGAAAAAATATTTAATCATGTTTGTGTGTTTTTAATAAGTGTTGTGATGCAGTGTTGTTTTTTTGGGAACATTATGATTAATGGAAATAGAAATAAAATTTTTATCATTTATTCAACACATAAGTGTTGAAGCTTAATCAATCTTCAAATTACAAATGTATACTGTAAAATCTGAGACCAAATGAAAAAAAAATATCAACGTTATATCACACTGTTCTCATAAATATATAATTATATTTTTTATGCTATGACTGTACAATTATCATTGTTTTAATTTTACTAAAACACTTTTTACTTTAGTTTAACGTCGACGATAGCAATCACAAGTTATACATATAACGCGGCTTTTTGTATTGGTTTGTATTGCAGAATTAATTTACACCAATCTATTCAGTCTGTGATAACTATTATCACTAGATGTGACTAGATTACAACCAATTCTTAACTATTCTAGAATGTTAGATACAGAGTGTAGAGTAGAGAGAGTAGAATGTAGTGTAGTTGCAATTTTATTATTTTATGTTTCAGTGAAATTAATTAGAAAGTATCATTTTGGGTTTAAATCTATACTAATATTATAAAGAGGTAAAGTTTGTGACGTTGTGATGTTGTGACGTTGTAGGGGGTAATCTCAGGAACTACTGGTCCGATTTGAATAATTTTTTCAGTGTTATATAGCTAATTCATCGAGAATGGTTATAGGCTATATATCATCACGCTAAGACCAATAGGAGAGGAGCACAAAAAATGTTTCAAAATCGGGATGTTTTTTCCTTTTGAGAACTGCTGCGTGTTGGTGTATCTATTCCACGCGAAAGAAGTCGCGGGCAGAACCTGGTCCTACAATAAATATACACTGAAACTATTTCTTAAATTATTACTAGAGTAGTGGATTCTAAAGGTGCCATTATTACCTTGCAACCTAATTTGTTGCTAAATATTTTGGTGAATTCTGTAAATCACATTTCACAGCCAGTCCTCTTGGCCTAATATCTAACCAATTTGAGCCACGAGAGCACTTGATTTCGGGCTGGGATTGTGTTCAAATACTATTTTGCTAGTTTTGTCCTCTAATACCTATTATTAAAGATAAGGTTCGAAATAAAATAAGCAAATAATTAATAGTTAATTATAATATTTAATTACTTATCTTGTATTGTCAGTTCATATCGGACACCTCTGATTTAACGGTTCTTTTTAATATGGGATTCAGATTCTAATGAGCCATGTATGAAAATGCAAATTGCATAGCTATGTATTGCGTTTTATTCTTTCTCAAAATATTAAATCGACTAGATAGCAGAATTAATTATTTAAATAATTAGTAATAACAATTAAAATCAAAAATACTTTATTTAATTTAGGACCTAATTAGGCATTCATGAACTTTAAGATAATACCGTCGGTTCGAAAAATATTGAACGCAGGAGTTGTTAAAACACTACTTAAGCACTAAAGAGGGCCTTTCTTTTCTTATTTTTTAACTCTCTCTCAAGGAAACTAGCGAGAGATTTTGTAAAAGTTGCCAATACCTACATTGGCATAGGAATGGAGTCGTTAAGAATTTTACTTTCGTTGGTAATTTAGCAAGGGTGTACAATTTTTTTTACAGTAACACTGATAATTGTAGTAGACAATCGTCATAGCAGAATGTCAATTTGTCATACGAGATTGATATTTTTCAAAGGCAAATTCTGTATACTATGTTCATATTTAACAAACGATTAGCGGCGTGTAACAACCGTTGACCGTTTTGTTGTAAAAATTACAATTTTACAAAATGATGTTTGGAATTTTCGTGTCCACTAATAGCTTGTTAATTATGAACTAATTCTAATATTAACTCTATAATGTATTATCTTAAGCATGGGCATTTAATCGAACGCAAAACTACAGAGTAAGTGATTTTATGTGCACATACTGAATGTAAGAATGGTGATATAAAAAAAATGAAAAAAAAATAAAATAAAAAAATATGTGGACACAAAAAATATTAAAAAAAGTAAATTGGACATGAAAAAATATTGATTATAAAATATACTAGTGAGATTTAAATAAAAAATAAATGTGTCACATTAATCACGTAACAAAAAAAAAAAAGAGAAAAAACATCAACATCATTCATCATCGTCACAGATTGACTCAAAAAATGAAGAGGACAAAGAAGCAAGGATTAAAACCGGTCGGTCTATGTTGTTGAACATTGTGTCTAAGTGGGTGTGTTTTGTAGATATCGCCCGGGACACGAGCGACACAGATGCAAGCTTTAGCGACACTGACCGGGACTTGGAGTACGAACCCGCTTCGGAGCCGGAGAACGAAGTTCTATTTAACGGATCCACTTCATCCGATAGTGACGTAAGTCATTTTTTTATTAGTGCTCTTTTAGCTGTCTTTATGCGTGCTGAGGTAGTGTATGTTTCGGGTCCAGATCGTCCCCATTCAAATATGTATAATGTAATATATAAAACGAAACTACTCAACCGATCTTCATTAAAGTTGGCGTTTCTATATAAGTGGCTTCAACTTGAGATAATTGATAATTTACATTGTAGATGATAGCCTCAATCTGTTTTTATTACAAATTAAATATTAGTCAATATTGATTATTGTTATTAATTGTAAGTTTCATCAGCCTCGAACAGATGGCGTTTTAAATAAGTTTGTTGACAGAAAACTGTAGAACCGACCGAATATTTCTCAGATTCTGGTTTCCTTACGATGTTTCCCTTCACCGTCAATCGGTAGTGTTATCAATTGAAATTAGTAAATGTAGGTGGTTTTCTTACAGGCTGGTGTTGATGATATGTATCTTTTGTTCCAGAACGCGATAATCAAGACTAAAGTTATCAAGGTGTCAATAGAGGAGGATGGCGACCTCTGGGCCGCGGACTCCGAGTGGACGGAAACGTACGAAAGCGACAGCGAGATTGATCACAACGACTACTGGCAGTGCGCTCGCTGCCGCACCGACAACAATAACCCCCTCTATAGATACTGCCAGAAATGTTTCCAGGTACCACAAACCCTGCTAGATTAATGTACATTTATTGTATCCTTCAGGAATAATATTTTTTTCTGGCTGTATGAGACGCTATTCCTGTGCCTTTAACAGCGTTTATGCCAAATTGTTGAGGAGTTAACACGTTCCGTGCCAAACGATTTCTGCCAGGCTTGTCCTTCAGGCCATTTGATATATTGACAAAATATAGATGTATGATCATTTTTTTTTTCGAACATGCTACGCTATTGGCCTGCCAGGTCTTTACAGCCTCACTAGACTACATTGCGTATTATAATATTCCGTTACAACATCATACATAACATGATATAAGTAATTTTTCCGTTTTCAACAGTTATGAGATCGTTTAGTGTGGGTGGTACACGAGGCCCAAAGACCAAATTTAACGTGTACCGCCGGTGTAGACCGGTGAAGCTGTTAAGACTTTGCTAGGTCAATAGCACAGTCAGTTCGAGAAAAAAAGTGTACCGTTGGTGGTACACGTGGCCAAAGATCAAGTTTGACGTGTACTATCAGTGATACACGTGGCCTTCAGGTAAAGTTTCATTTTTTTTTTGCTATGCCAAAAGGCAGCAAACATGCAGACGGTCCATCTAATGTTAAATGGTTACCGTCGCCTATGAATAACTGCAAAACCAGGGGTATCGCTGTTATGATGCCGACCTTGGAGAGCGTGTTTTAATCCCTTTTTGAAGAGCTCCATGTCATAACCCTGGGGGAACACAGTACCAGGTAACTCATTCCACAACGCCAAAGTGCGCATAACAAAGCTTATAGAATACCTTACGGTTGTTGCCATTTTGCTGGGCTTTAGCGTACGTGGATGAGCAGCCAGCCAGCGGCGGGTGGTGCGAGTTTGGAAAGGGGATGAAGGCACCATATGAAAAAGTTCACATGGCACGGAACGTGTTAACGTTAGATGCGATTGTGTTTAACAAAAACCTGTAAAGTATAAAAAAAAGAATGCATAATGGATTTCTTATGAATTGACAGTTACGCAAAAGTTTCTTCCCACCGAGACCGAAACGTAAGAAACGCGTCCCAGACGTTACCAGCGAGCAACCCGCACAGACCTGCTCCCAGGACTCCGGCCTGTACTCCCAGATGAGCCAACCCTCCAGCAGCCAGGAGTTGCCACAGGAGCCACACCATCCACACCAACACGGTACGTCTCACAGCGAACCGCACTCTAGTGATGCGGCTCATGTCAACCGTAGGCCGAAACGTCGCGCCGAATCCGTTGACAGGAGGCCGAAACGAGCCCGAAAATCCGATTCCGATACCGAATCGGACGTGTCCGTACAGAAATTGGTAAAAATGGCCAGCGATCCCTCGATAACGGTCGACGATTCGCTCAAATCTAGGCAAAATGAAACGGTGGACTCGTTAAAAGAGAATTTGGAATCGAATGAGCTGTGTATAGTGTGTTACAGCCAACCCAAGTCCGGTGTGTTCGTACACGGTAGGATAGCTCACATATGCTGCTGCTATAAGTGCGCTGTGAAGGTCTGGACCAAGGCCAAAAGGTGTCCGGTCTGTAATTGCAAAATTAGGAACGTACTCAAAGCGGTTGTCATGTGAACAGTCCGGACTGTGAGATTATTGACAAAGTTAAAAGCTTTAGTAAAACTCTACTATACAATGGTTGAATCGGAGTCATATTAATAACGAAATCCATGATTATCTAATAAAAATCAGTTAGCTTGTTTTGTTTAGTTGTTGCATAACACTACTGGGCATTTATTCTAAATTGATAGGTACTATATGAGATAAATTTTCAGAATTGTTAAATTGACGATGCTATGGAATTTTTATTAGATCTTTGAGGTGCTGAAAATACCAAAATTACATATACGATTATTATTTAGATTAGACTTTTAGACTTGTAACTATATATTTCATTTTATTTGTTTCTTTTTTTTTATATATAATCACTATAACTCGAATTACTATGACTTTTTAAAACTAGGAGGTATATTCGTTATTTACATTTTCTGCTTCATAAATAAGTTGAAACTTGTGTAGTTATCTCTTAATATAATTTTTCTATTCTTAACATTTAGCAAATATTGAAAGTCTTGTTACATCAGAAGAACTATATAATACACTTTTAACAAAGCTTAATTGATTTTAACAATTAGAGATTAGCCACTTAACATATTTCTCAAATTAAATTTTAACTAGTGGCTTAGATAATAGATCAGCCAAATTATCTTCTGTTTTGGTGTATCACACTAAAATACATATTTTTTTTCTTTATGAGTAATGTCAGTAACGTTTAATATAAAATGCTCGTAAGCTTTCACTATTATAAGCCAAGTAACATTATAAATTGTCCCTTTATTATATCACAATAACAAAATCACAACATGTCTATTAGTGTTATGTTTGTCTTTGTGTTTCATTGGCCTAAACTACAAATTTAAATTATATAAAAACGATAATAATACATTTTACGTGATCCTCTACATTACACTGGATCTGACACTGGCACAATTCGTAATTACAAGAATTAAAAAGTTGAAGATGAAAATTATAACAAATTTAGTAACAAAGCCTTCTGCAGTGGCCACTATTAATGGAATATATTCCGATTCTCATGAAGACAAACCTCTTACGAATACAACAGTACAAATAAATATAGTAAACAAATAACCAAATTTTGACTTCTATATGGAGAATTATCTGATAATGATGATTATCTGATAAATAATAAAGAGAAACAAAACCCAGCTCGATCTTTATAGCCATTTCGAGCTCTTTTTCTTTTAAATATCCAAGCCATTAAAGGCCCGCGACATTATAAAAAATTACATTAGACAATTATTATCAAAACTAATTTTGCACATATAATAATTAAATAGGTGTACGTAGAACGGGAAGACGAAGTAAAGCGTGTAAGCGGACACATTAGGGTGTCCAGTCTTCACCAACTTTGATACCAATTATGTATCGAGCTTTAAAAATTTAATTTGTATATTTTCGTGAGATCAAAGTTAGACAAAAATATTAGAAAGAACGGTAAAAATACATTTTGACCATACCAAAATATGCAAGTTACATTTTTATGTCCCATGTCAAAATTTCTGCATCCCAAGAGATCATAGTCTATGGAGAATTAATAATTAATAATCTTAGGTGACTTCAATAAAGCAAGATAAAATTTAATTTCTAAAAAGTTATAAAACTCCACGTTAAATGAACGGGAAAGTATCGTCATTTAGGCATGGGTTAAAAAAATGGGTATCGGATTTTTTTTTTCTTAAAAACTTTTAGTGTATTTTATAAACTGACGATTTGAGTGATGCCCACGTTAAAAATGCCAACTTGGTAAATAACAGACACCCTGGGGTATACATATTTGTGCTTATAAAAATAAAAATAATATATTAACCTTTTTAATATATACTCATGGACATATTTAGGGAATCGCAAAAAAAGTTAGAATAACAAAAATTACTTTCTTGTTTCGTAATGGCTATATGATTAGTAGTATGCAGTTTAAAAAAGATTTGAATAGAATTTTAGGAGTTCTTAGCGGAATCTTGGAATGTCATTTCAGTTTTATTATTCGTAATCTTGTTATTTGACTATATTTTGTAATATCTGGTGGTATTTTACGTAATATAGTTCGGTTATTTTGCACAAGTGAAGTGGATAGTAAATAATACCACGGAGCATGGATTCTGACTTGTCACAAAAACATTAAACAAGCATGGGACGCCTGGCAGATGTGAAACATCAATATTGTTTTTTATAAGTTATATGCATAAAAGAACAGATTACATTAGGAATCAGTTATGGCATAATGAAAAGATAAAGCTAAAAAAATTACAAATTACTTCCATAAAATGACATACATATTCAATTTTATTATATACAAAATACAAAAATTAAACTAGGTGCTGACGCGGTGTCTTTGGCGACATTTATCAAAGGGCGCTAGGTCGTCGGCGCGTGCCTCGTAACACTAGTAGAAAATTCCCGGGAAAGTTCTAAGAATACGGCCACCATATTTTTAGTTCATTGAAATGATCTCAAGAGTTAATATCATAAACTACTCGACAATGGCAGTAATAGTCTTCTAGAAGATTGGTTGTCAAACCATTAAAAAGTCCAAGATAGAGTTTGCGATATCTTATAGACCATGTTATCTTTGGTCAGAAAAATATGACATTCACTGTTCTAGTGATATTGCTCTCTTTTACGGATAGAGCTTGTATCATCATTTGCAAGCCACAATTAATCCTTGATTAGTTTTCAACTTCTGTAACCTTTATAGAGGATTTTCATCTCAGATTCTAGGTTATTTTCTAATTTTTTTTTTTAAATTTATTTACAGTTTTTTCCATATGGATTTTTATATTCCCATTAAAGTCTGGTGAAGGTACTCTTACTTTACTAATTTGATAGTGTTTATATTTTTTATCTTTCTCCTCTTTTTATCATTAGTAATTACTGGTGGTGTAAGACTCTATTCCTGACAATTATTACTTATTCTTTGTTAATTACTGTGTTACTATTTTTTTTTTATAAAAGTGATATATATCCCTTTATACTAAAACATTATTTTTTGATGGAAAAAAATCCTAAAACTTCTTGTCGTTTTGCGACAATTTACAATATAACCTATTTCAAATTTACTGACTGACTTAGGCCTTTGTTCTGGGATATGTACTCCTACTTTAGAACCAAGTACTTTTAAATGATTTATTTTGTATACATACTTTTTGTATAGATGTTATATGGGGTAACGTTTTTATTCCATCCTTACCAGTTCAATTTTATTACAAATAACTGTATTTAGAGTTACAGGTTACAGATTTACCATATAGATTCAGTGTTAAGGTTCTTTCTGCTACTGTCAGCCATTTTATTGATATGTTAAGTTTGTATGTATTCAGATAATGAGAAAGTTAGATACAGTCATGCAACTCTTAAATAACTAGACTTCAGTTGCTTGACTATAATAAATATATCAATTTAGTTTATATTGGTTTCAAAGTGATTCTAAGAAATATTTAACTTAAAAGTATATACAAATTTGTATATGTGTTTGTGGGTTGTGTGATTTATTTTTAAAGTTTTAAATAAAATTGGTAATCCTCTAACAAAGAACAAATACGATCTCGAAGAAATAAATATGACTGTCCGTATCAAATAAATTGCTTATTAATGTTTAAATCATTGTGCCCATTAGTGATATGCAACAGAATGGCTGATTAAAATTAAAATTATTGGGAGATAGTTTAATGAAATATTACATGCCACACATAGCTTGAATGCCGTTCCTAATCAACTTTACAATTTAAAAATATATGTTATTTCTGCCCTAACAAACTGGACAAAAGTGAAAGCAACGAAGTGTTTTGCTTAGGTTTTGTATAAACAAATAGATTAGAAAATCATATAGTTAAAAAAAATTAACGTCAATTGATTGCCGCGTGTAGTTTACAAATTTAGTGATATAGATAATAAAATAAAAACAAATTTACTATAGTATACTCACATATATATATATTTAATATGTTAATTTCATATCGGTATTTAATAGCTTATCGATAAATTAACTACCCTATCAAGGAGTACCTTGTTGTTTGCTACGCTTTACATGCAAACTGTGTAATCTATACCAGCCGTTACTGTTTAACAGCAGTGCTATTTACCCTGTAAAACCTATTTTAATCCCTTTACTATTTAATTTCCTCCTAATTTATCGATATTCGATACTATCCAAAAAATACACATCTATTTAAATTTGTTTTTCGAAAAATAAATTCTTCATTTATTGATGTATACAATTTTCTCACTATATTATTTGAATGGCCCAGAAATGAATTCTTTATTCGTCGATGTATAGATTTCATTTGTCTATATGAATCTGTAACTAAAAATATGAAACTGACTCACTTTAGACCCTTGTTCCGCTAAAATGAATCCTTTATTTTACGATGTATAAAATTCTCTCACTATGTAAATTCATTCCTCCATAAATAATTCGTTTATTCCTCGATGTATAAATTTCTCTCACTATATAATGTTGTTCCACAAGAAATAAATCTTTCATTTTTCTATATATAGAATTGTCTCACTGTAGAACCTTGTTCCATTATAACTCATCCTTTATTTTAGGATTTATAAAATTCTCTCAATATATGTTTGTCTTGCAAGAAATAATTCCTTGATTTATCGATATATATAAAAATTCTCAGTATATGAGCAATATTTTTTTCTTGTTTCGGAACAGACAAAATTCCCTTATTATAAAAAAAAAACATCTTCTATTTATTCTTGGTCGGTACTTAGATAATGTATAAATTTATACAATGGCTATTGTCATTTACGGAATTATTATTTGTTAAGTTATATATATTTAAATATTCATAAATATTGTTGGATGAAGATATAATTCTAATTTTAAAACCTGAAAGATTAGGTTTTTAGTTCGCTTAAACATTTGTTTACATATTATATTAAGTTGTATCATAATTACAAATAAAGTAGGTAATATATAAGAGTTATTAGGTATTAGGGCTGTATTACGAACCCACCATCTCTCCTGCCGGGCAAAATATAAAAGATATATTTGTTGTTTTCCTTTACGGAGTATATGATCTATTTTATAAATGTGTTGATTTTGATCTCTGTAAAGTAAATATATATTAAAAAAAAAAAGATTTAAAAAAAAAAAACAAAAAAAAATAATTAAGAAAATCGAAAAAGAATATTCGATATGATTAAAAAGAGCAATATATTAACAATAAACCTTTTTTCTTTTTCAGCAAAAACTTGTCTTTTTTTTAAAAACGTCAAATAATCCCTTCCTTTTTTCCTACCTTTTATAAAATTATTGTAACAATGAATTTCTATTCGTTACGATATTTTTTTAATCACAGAAAACCATTCGAACCAACATTCTTCAAAGTGATATCTGAGTGGGGGGACTCATAATCAAGTGGAGTTGTTTTACAATTTATATATATGTACATATAGTACTTAACCCATTCTTATACAATTTTCGTTGTAACTTAAAGAATTTCTTCCAGAACACCAGTTTCAGCCATAAAAAAGTTAATTACTAAGTATTACCAGGAACAAGTATAACAGGTTATTAATCTATGTACAATATTCAACACATGTATATTACATTTATCCTCTTAATAATTCATAATTTTTCAAAAAAAAGTCATAATTTTTGTCCACGATGAATTCTGAAACTATTTACAAAATAGTTATTTGCAAGAATATTTGACATCTTTTAGTACTTATTCGATTAAATATTTTATTTATCTTGAACATTTAACGTAGATCAAAGTTGTCGTTTCTAACATTACATTTCAATGAATATCTTAGGGTCGTGGTCGTCCTGGCCACATGGGAGAAATAATATTGGAACTAGGTTATAAGGTAAGATGGAATAAGACAAATGTGTGAAGCAGTGACCAACGAGGCCCGGGGCTAGAAGATATAATCACCAGAACAAAATAATCTCTACAAAATTTTAAACCTAATAAATCTCTGTCAACCTTTTTTGATATTTTAGCGCTCTAAAGATTTTTTTTATGATGCTTTCAAAATCTCGGAAGTACTTTAATAAATATGATTTGAAATTAAAGGCCTTCCAACCTAAGGCGCGCTTTTTATAGATATTGGGGAAATTATTTATGAATACCTA
>JACEII010000020.1:7156540-7243128 GCA_014332785.1 Antheraea mylitta
AGTAATTTTATTCCTTGCTTTGCGGCTATTAGTTGAACAAAAAAATAAGTTCGACATCAATTTTATCGATTCGACGATTGATATAATTATATATTTTTGGATAACTTCATAAGAATCATCACGTGGCTTGGATACGTTTAAAAAACCAGAGTGCTTCCTATGTTAGAATCGTAAGTCTTCATTTCATAATTAATACTCCAAAATCTCTGAGGGCTTACCCCGAAGTCCTAAAACTATATAGTCTAAGATTTAGGTACTGTACTCGTAATATTACCAATTGCTTTCTCTTAGGATCTTCTAAAAACAAGCGATTGATTTTTTAAAGATATTTTTAGCTTGGGCTTAAATAAGTTATCTTTCTATCCACGTGTCATGATAACTTACCTAAATAGATGTGGGTACGGACGAGAAAAAAACGTTACAAATTAATTATATAAAATACAGTTTACCGTTTATAAGCATAATAGTTACGCTACGTGCTATATGAATACATTTATAGTGGATCTTATTAGTGGTTTTTAATTAGCGAGTAATGATACATTTTTTTATATTGTAGAAGCTCATGACTGATTACGAATTTACTGTTATTATCTGAACCGAGAAGTGCGGTAAGCAACAAATATTGATATAATACCCATAGTCTTCAAGATTAATAATACGTCGCTTCGATCTGTCTAGGCCTGTTTATGTTGGTATATAGCCTACAATTATCACTTTAACAACAGATTACATGAAATGAGATCATGATCTTTTTATCCTTAAAGTGCCTTATTTTGACGATAATAAATCATAAAATAATAAGAATTCAACGAACTCTGACTTGAGAGTCATCTTTTAATTTTGTTCCGTTCGTAAAAAGGAAAAAGTTTGGGTGTACGGACGGCACACACTTACCGTCCCTCCCCTCCTGTGGGTGAGTGAATCACAGGTTCGTAGTATCATACAGAAGCAAAGAGCAAAAAAAAGCATAATATTATTAAAGAAATGTTTCAAAGTAGCTCTATGCATATTTCAAAATGGAATTTTATATTATAGTAAAATAGTCATTAGAATACATATGTAATCTCTTTGCAACATTTGATGAAATTTTTATTCTTTACTAGCGGACCCGGCAGACGTTGTCCCGTCTTGATTATTAAACAAAATCCTTGACACATTATATACAAAAATCTTCCTAATAAATCACTTTATCCACTAGTGAACCGCGCTAAAATCCGTTCAGTAGTTTTTGAGTATATCGCGAACAAACAGACATACACTAAACACGTTAAACCTAGAGGGAACTGACTCATCAGTGCAGCTGCCGGAACTCATCAGCAGGTGCTTAGCGACAGATTTAGTCCATCGACGCACTGTCCGAATATTCTGCCAAGTACCAACGAAGCCATCGTCGCCTTAAATAACATTATATTTGACAAGCATAGCTTTTAAAACAACCTGAACTTCTGAAAACAGTTTGAAAAATATTTTAATATCATCATTAGGAATATATATATAGTTTACTTTAAATATCTTCGTATACAAATGTAATTTATAATGCGCGAAGATGCGAGAAATTCTAATAGGTGTTAATAAATAAAACGTCGAAAACAATAAAACATATAATTGTAAAGGATAATCAAATTACGGAAATGTATTGAGTACATCGCCCGATGTAGTGACTTGTCTCCTGATATAAAAATGAATCATTTTATGAGTTTTATAGGTTTGTATTTTCGGCGAACAAAATTGATTTCGTTTTCAATACACGATTTTATAATATTGACTCAGAAAAATGATTACTGATTATGGTTTTCTTGTAATATATTGCTGACTAAACTAATAGTTTGTTAAGCCTTTAAAGTATTGCCTTGTTAAAGTTTTATTAGTTTTTGAGTTATACGTAAATTCTGATAGATAGGACCTTCATTATACTTGCCTACTAGTACTTATTAGTACTTAATACAAACTATTAAAAGCTAACTAAACACAGTACAAAACGCGAGATACTACGAGATTCTCACTACTTTGAATGATTTCTATACTCAAATAACTTACTAAACTATCTATACCTCAGAAACTAATTGTCTCTAGAACAAATTTTAACCATAGGTATTTATTCCAGAATCCGGTAAGCAGGACAAAAAGATATGAAAACCAATGCTATTAATGATATGATGTCACTTGTTTATATGTTTCCTTAGTTAATACGAACGTTCGATAGCCTCAAAGGCACATGAGTCATGTTGAAGTAGAAAAAATAATAATAATGTACTGCAACCGGCTCTCGTACCACACCGCGAGCCGACACCCCCGACAAACACCGCCCGTGTACAACTTCTGTTTAGTCGGCTCAGTTGCTGTTTGCCGGAGCTGCGTTGTGCACGGATCGTCTACCTTCTCCAACTTTCATCAATTTTATACTTGGTAAGTTATTAAAACCTTATTTATAGGTATATTACTTGAATATTGTCGCGCAATATAATTTGTTTTGTACAATTCTGCTGTATCCAAACCAATGGACCGAGTAACAAAATTTAATATGCAGATGCACTTAGAGATTCATTGATCAGGAATGTCCGTTTTCAATGTACAATTGTTTAATAAATATATCTTATGTTATTGTAATCGCTTCGTCGTAATGCATGACAAGATTTAATGTTTAATTTTTAAATATTTTACACTTCGGTTGTACGATTAGCCGTTTCAACGCTTTTCAATTATTGGAAGTACAATAACATAATTGAAAAGGAATTCCACATTGGTGTACGTGTTTTGTTCGTATTTTACAGATAAAAACGTGTTTCATGTATTATTTTATATCTACCCACATGTTCGGATTTTTATTCCAACGGCATCCATTTTATATGCGTGTCATTATTTGAAATCCTTATTGTAAATATCACCACATTATGTACATTAATATATTTGGAGTAATATTGACGCAGTCGTATCGAATAAGTATCATTAAAATAAGAAAGATAAATAACGGAGGGTTGATGTGTGTAGGGGAGATGACAGTATTTAATAAAACTCATAGGATAGGAACAAAGACATCCGCGATTAATTTTTACAGTGTGTTTGTTATCTAGGACATGAATCATCGATGATTGTTCCTAAAAACGATGAAACAATTTTAGAAATTGTAAAAAAAAGTTACGAGAAGAAAAAACATGGAATTAACCGTTCCGTTACGGTTCGTTTAGCGACATGCGATATATTATGTTAATAAATACAATTACTCCGTTTTGCGTTAACTAAGCCGTGTCGTTCAACTGCGAAGCCGCTTGTGGGTACAGCTAGCCGAAATTTACATTCGAATGTAATGGACCATCTGTTTTTTAATTATTTAATTGCTTCAAATCTTATTTCGTTGGACATGTCGGTTAAATCGGGTATTCATTGGAATTTATTTATTAATAACTAACTGTGCCCGCGACTTCGTCCTCTTGGTACCTTATCTACTTTTCTGTGGTACTAAGTCGCGTTGTCATTAAAGTTACAATAACTTTTGATTGAGTCAACCGATTTTATTGAAACAAAAAATAAATTTTACTTGAGGATATGGTTTATGATTCTCTTGGTGAGGTTTCATCATGAACGCAGTACTTTAGTAGTGACGTGTGTTCAAACAAACAGACAGACAGATATTACTAAAAATTATTGAAATATAGTCTATTACTTATTCCTAGACATCTACAACAATTTTTTTTACGAAAAAGTACAGACTCATTAGATATATAGAAGTAGAAGATATCCAAGTTACACACCTCATGTTTTATTTCAATATGGAATAATTCTCGAATCATCGAATACAGATAATCAATATCTACTGACACTTTCAATATTTAAAGAAACATAATGGCTTACAAGAAGTTTAAAAAACTAACTAGTTGTCCATCGATGTTTGCCAACGTACCCAAGTTTTGTATCACTTGAGAAGCTATAAATAGATATGTGACTAACGCACAACACATGGTTGACTCGAACAACATTTAAACAACCGTTGTTGTTTTGAATAAGTATGTTCAATTTTTTTTAGATAGTTTCATGAACGATTTCTATATAAAAAAACTGACCAGGTAATATTATTAATCTGTTGCTTTGAAATTTAACAGGTCCTATACTTGTAATTTTAGAACAGATGCGCGTTTTCAAAATGTTTTTTGTTATCATCAAATACATATTTACAGTAAAATGGTTTTGAAAGTTAAATGAACACCTTGATTGTTGTTGTTTGTATATCACATACTCACAGAAGAAACATATTAACATTTATATGAATATAAATTTTAAAATTCCGTCTTCATTTTTATTTTACTGTTATTGTATCAAATGGGATATTCGAATTGTTTTATTTTTTTTTAATCTAGACATTTATCATCTATGATATTGATACAGACTATATAAATAAAGCAGAATTCGAACAATTCGATTTTATTGCTGTTGTGTCGGTTTTGAATGATTTAATAAGTATATATTTTCAATCGATGGTGCCTTATGAAATAGTTTATATAATAAATCATGACTTCAATATTGTTGCTTTGTTGTCCATTTCCATAGATTATTAATTTAAAATTCCATGTAATATAAAAATGTATATTTATAAATTCTATGTCAACATTTTGTGGACTTATTTCAATTACTGAGAATGGGAAATGTTAAGATTTGAACGCTTACCAGGATTATAACCGTAGTCTAATTTTATGAAAAATTTATTACCAAAAAAATTGAAATGCGTTTTTTATTATTAATTTTATGTTATTTTGAGTCATGGAATTTATTTATAGTATTATTTTATACGACTGTAATTTTTTCCTGTTGATGAATTATGTACTTAGGCGTTACTACGTTTGAAATTGAATCATAGTGATTTAGTTTGAATAATATCGGTGTTGTTAATTAAAGTAACAGGAAAAAGAAACCTTAACATTCGGTATAATAGTTTCTTTATAGGAAAATTTACAAGTTATGCTGTGTTTATTATATATAGGTACTTCACGTAATAAAATCTGCTGAATGCTCAGACAGAACAGTGGTTCCTGCGTGCGAAAGAGATAGATAGCATCCAGACATCTGTTATAGAAAGAGAGGGATAAACTTCCCGAATACTCGAATCGATTGGCCGAGACCCGAGACCGGAGAATAACATAACCCTAACGACAAACAGCCAGGGTTGTCTGGAAGGGTATTGTTCGAATTAGATTTTATAAATATCAATTTTGTTTAAAAATTAATTTACATGATGAAACGATATATGTGTTTGATCATTTTTTATATTGCCAGAAACAATATCTGTCAATATGAGTTATTGATTATACATATTATGAAAGTGATTAAGTTGTAAAATGGAGTTTTTGTCAGGATCTAGTCTGGCATGTAGTGGTTTTTATATTTTATTCTATATCTTGTAATATTGGTGGTATTTTACGTAATACAGTTCGGTTATTGTGGATAAGCAAAGTAGATGGAAAATAATACCCTGGTATGGTAGCATGAATTTTGAGATGCCACAAAAACTCTCGGGAAGTTCTAACAGGGGCCACCATTTTTTAGAACATTGAAGACACACTTTCAATATTATGGTAAAATGGCAGTAATAATTTGGAAGGTAGGTTGCTAAAAATTAAATAAAAAAATGTATAAAACGATCTATAAATGACATGGTGTCTGTAAATAAATTCGTTTATGCTATAGACGTATCAGCCTTTGTTCTGATGTTATATTGCGTCGCAAAGCCCTAGGTACCCTGTGTGTCGGGATACAGATCGATAAATGGCGAGGGAGAACGAACATAAATGCGTTTGCGGGACTATAAAATATGTATACATATATATATACCTACGACAGCATAACGTTCCTATTTAATATTGTAATGTTTTTTCGTCGGATGAGTTTTATTGGTCCGCAGCTTCATAACGTAATTGTGTATAATATAAGAATAGATGGGTGTAGAATTCTGAGTATTTTATTTATTTTATGCTGAAAGATATAAGACTAGTAGAAAATGTAGCTTACACATAGTAACGCGAATGAGATTAGCACCCATCCGTGAGATACTTACACTTGAAAATCTCTTAATTGCGAAAGACTTGACGCGTGTCGCTCCATAAAATTTGAGATGTATCTTTAGAAATTACGTTCTATCGCTACAGAGAGGTCGATGACACTGCACGGTTGCGTATTTGCCGAATTCTTTACATTGTATTAATTATTTTATTCTAAATATTTGTACGATTATAACATAATTCGTTCTTGTCTCTACCTTTCTGATATAAAGCATTTTTTATTTGGAACAGTTTTTTAAAACTTCTCAGAAATTTAAATTAATTGACAACAAAACCAAAGTTAAAAGTCAATGAATATTGAATTTATATGTAAATGGATTACTGACTAGCGTTCCTCTTCGGTTTCGTCTGCGTTTGTATCTTTATAAATGACGATATCATACACATATATAATTTTAAACCTTTATGTAACTCGCGCCAAAAAATTCCTAGAAGACACGATTTTTCCAACTTATTTGATACTTATTGTTATATTTTAGTCAATTTTAACAATATCTTCATAATAGTCGTATGTGATTCCAATATAAGATATACAATCGCAATTGTTTTGTCAAAATCCATAAAAACAAAAACACTGTATTCAATTGAGGCCCTGGGGAGGCGGTTGTAAATGTCTAAACTACCACCAGTTCGAAAATAACCCAGTCATTGAAAAGTGGTTTATCTTTTCATCATATCATCAAATTTTTACAAATATAGATAGTTACATTTAATTTTGGCGGATGCAGAGAGAGGGTCGTTTTTCTAGACGTCACCATCATTGATCCAGCCTAAAGGTCATATTTAGATATTAAAGGCACATCTTTCTATCTTTTTCATAGCGGTGTGTGATAGACATTTTTTATATCTAGGAATTAGGTAGTACTATGCTGTATCTTGCTATTAAGTTTGTTAGCTTAATAAGATGAGATAAAATTCGATTGTTCTGTCCTCGTTTTGGAATTAAATTATTGAAGCTCCCTAAATTATAATGACTCATGGTATTCCCAAATATAAACGTGCTTATTTTAAGCGTCCTTGGAATGTTAAAGCGGGGGTGCTATATTAACTCCCCTACGAAGGCGTCGGGTTGCTTAGGGAACGAGGGGAAGCGGCCGCAATGCGTCCAGAATGTTGAAATCCCAAATTTGTCCTTCGAATAATGTTAGTAACTTGCAGTGGATATTATATGTAATATTAAAAACGATAATGTTTGCGAAACGTACATTCACGCTCATTTACACAAAAACTATTAAACGAATTTTATAAAACTTCATAGTTGTACATCAAAATAACACATAAATTATAATTTATAAAGCTATTGTTTAAATTGGCCAAAATAGAACAATAGCTAGTAAGTTTGAAAATGGAGGTTTTGGCGGGATCTTGGAACGTCATTTAGTGGTTTTTATATTTTGTTCATCGTCTTATGTTATTTGGCTCTATATTTTGTAATATTGTTAGTGTTTTACGTAATATAGTTTAGTTATTGTGTGCAAGTGAAATGGATGGGAAATAAAACCACGGAGCATGGATTTATGGCCTGTCACAAAACTCCCTGGAAAGTTCTAACAAGACGGCCACAATCTTTGTAATATTATCATTACCACTCGTTAATGGCAGTAATAATCTTGAAGATTGGTTGCCAAAAATCAAATAAAATAAAAAATGAGTTTGAAAATAGGACATTTATCTGTTAAAAGTCATTAGTACTACTTACACAAGATAATGAATGACGTCATTACCTATTAAGTTCAAAGACAGACAAATCGCTGATGGCTGCTTGTTGTAATTTGGACAAAAAAGAAGAGATAATTAAAATTGTTCAATACACGAGAACAATATTTGTATAGTACCTATTCAAACTTTTTAAAACAATATCGTACTGGGTTGTGTCAATGGCTTTGCATGCATGAAAAATAAGTATAACTTATAGGGTTCATAGCGTATCACTCATGACACACTATTGGCTACTAATTAATAAAATTAAACCAAAATGTAATTTTAAACTGAATACTTAACTTTTCCTCAAATATTGTTATTCGTTAATTGTTTTAGAAGTTGATTTAAATAGATGCAGCATACTTTAATTGCGAGTAAAATGTTTTAGGATACTATTTCACATATTTCAGGTTTTAATATCTTCGGAGGATATCTCTTTGAATACAAGTTCATAGTTTTAGTAATGCAAACTATTTAATTAAATACTTTAAGTGAATTTACGTTTATTTCGGATATCTTATGAGACCGAGGTTGCAAGTAAATGAATAATTAACTTGTTTTCAAAAAAGTGACGTTGTCTGTCGATATTTTGCTTGTGGTCGATATGTATGTAGGACAGTAGATTACAATATGTTGACGGACTGGTTGTAAGACTAGTCGTGAAGGAGTACGCCTTGGTACACATAATTTGAATTCGGTGAACAATGAGTCATCGGCTCCGTTATACCGACAATGGTGCGAAGGTAACTCTTTATTATTTTTGAAGTTCGCTTTGTGCGTAGTTCATTATCGCGTACTGTAAATAAATGCATCGCACTAAGGAGGCTTTGAACCTATTTAGCTTATACACACCGTACGACCTTCATAATTTGTAGCGGTAGTAATGTGGTGAAATGAGTTATCATCTTAGAATAATAACGCTATTCTATGGTTTTTTTTTTATCTTTATTTTTGGCAATCAATCATTTAGATTATTACTGCCATTGTCACGTAGTCAATAATATTACAAGCGTCGTGCAATCATTTCAATAATAAGCGTCGTGTCAGTCAATATTCTAACAAGATGGTGGATCCCTTGTTAGAACCTTCCAGGAAGTTTTTGTGGCATCCCAGAATTTCATGCTCCGTGGTATTATTTTCCATTCACTTCACTTATGCATAATAAACTAACTATATTACGCAAATCCACCAAATTTACAAAATATAGAGTCTAATAACACAAGATTATTAATAAAATATAAAATCCACTACATGACAGACTGAGATCCCGCCAAAAAAACCCTATTCTATGGTTATCATAAAAGAAAACTTTACGACAGCTTTTTCCTGCTTTTGGCAAGAGGTGATTGACGCATTTGCCAGTGTCTTATTTAACAAGTAACTACTAGGTACTCTTTTAATATTTTCCCGCATTATTATGACAGTTATCATTGAATCATGTACAAGGGTTGCCAAATATTTTTCAAGTTAGTGTTATCAAGTATAGATTTTTTATATTTATTTTATTTAAATTAATCCCAGTTGCTAAGAGAGACTCAATTTATAACATTATTTTTATGAATATTTTAGAACGAAACTCTACATAGGCATATAATAGTTCTGGATCTAGTTTGTAATGTAGACAATTTTACGTGACTAAGAATATAAAATAATTTTTATGATATTCTTCTTCAATTTGACGTATTATGTTATATTATTCACTGTATTATTTATGATAACAAAACAAGAACGTGTTTATATTTTGGCATACCTATGTACTTAAAAATTTGCTATACCAGTACATACAACGTTGAAATTAATCAAACGAAAGTCGTATCACGAACAAACAGTATAATGTTTTAGTTCAAACAGTATGTAAATAAACTGTGCTATTAATTTTACTTTTTTGGCACATAAATGAACTGCAAATAGCATTGGAACAGTTGTTCAAAATATAATTATGGAGGACGTAAAGGTCGGAGGTATATCATAAAACACAGATATCCTCCAACGTTATATTTACTGGAAATGTTTATTTTATTGCAATCTCATTTGTATCAGTGACGCTAAAATTTAGTTATTTATATATAACGTAATGGTATAACATTTATAAATGCAAATTATAATTAGAAGTTTATACATGTTTAAACATATAGGCATATTTATAAATTAAGTCATATGATTCTGGTGAACAGAGTTGAATATATTTATTTTCAAGTAGATGCAGCGTTCACTCAGGTTAGAATCTTTTCCAGTCGCGTCAGTGTTGAGTATAAAATATGAGGCAACGCGCTTCCAGACAGTTCTATTTCTTTACACAACGGTTTTAGACTGGGTTCAAAGACTTCTTGTAAACTTTAACTACTCTGAGAATGATACCTAGTTTCATAATAAATTTTGCAAATTCTTTACATTTTTAAACCTGAAGATTATGAAAACGAACAGCGTGTACCGCATTCCTTAGTTATTAGGGATTTTTAAGTGCCAAGGAATATGCTTTGGCGGTCGTCAGTGTATTCAGACTACGTGTATCTGAGAATTAAGATTTTAATTGTAAATCGATTTATTGTCAATGTGTATCGTATAAAACTGTAATCACGTGCTTTCAGTAGTTTGCAACTCTTGCCTATAATACTAGATCGAGTGAATAAGTGCAAAAAGTTATTTATAGCTATGGCGTAGGTCACGAGAAAAGAATACTGTTTTGGAAGCAACAGAAGTTGGCTCGGATCTCTGGAGTGTTGCGTATGAAATCCTTCGTGCTACTTTGGTGTTTTAGCCAGGTTATTATTTTGGAAATGTCCCCTACGTTTACTGGTTCCCGTCTTCGTATATTTTATTTATGTTCGTATATAAATAAGAATATTAGGGAACAATTTTGGCAGTGACACAGAATACATGAGTTGACTATTTTTCAGTAATATTTATTTGTTTGTTTGTTTTATTTTAGGCTATGATGTAAATATCATGTTATTCTTTATTTTATTATAGATTTAGGTCATCTTTTGTTTATTTTAAACATGTAATAATAAGTGTAATAAGTCGCTTATGTTTATTTGTTGTATTGTAGATAACGTTCTTTGTTTTTAGGATTATCGGAAACATTCTAGTGAATCATTAACCGATAAAATGATTATATATCAAAGCGTGTGGTCGTGTCCTGCATTTCTTACATTATTTTACTTTATTTAGATCCAGTAAACCTTTAAATTATGATTAATTTATTAGAAAATATCGGTTTTTGTAGGCTAAAGAAGTTTAAAGTTATAATTTAACGGAATTAAAAAAGAGACAGATTCCATATAAACAAATATCAATAGTTATCGCTACAGGGTTTTTATCGCCAATGTCCTTTGATAAATGCATACAGATATCGCTGACAGAGATTAAATAAATTGCATTCTAAGTTTATCTCAGGAAACAACCCCGCCTAATATTATCAGAGAGATATAGTTTCGTGGGGCGCGTTTGTGATACTTGGAATCATGGTGACTTTTCATGCAGTATCGTTTCTATTAATAACTATTTTAAATAAAACAAATTAAAAATAGCGATGTTTAATGCTTAGCTAAAAAGTTATAAATAATCACCACCTGTATTGCAAGGTCCATATACATAGTTTAATAGCTGGTAAGTAAAGGATATCCAACGAAACCATTTTCTAGTTCTTGTTGTGAATGTTATACGGTGTTATAACCCGACCTGTTTACAGATTCGTACAACAAAAATAGAAATGATGTCCACCTTCCAGCTATTTCAAACCGCGGTTTTCTTACACTAATATAATCCAGATATGAAAACTAGACTCAAAAATAAATATTATAAGTAAATAGAACGATGTCGATGTCTCTAATCTTGTCTTAACCGTTTTCGGGAAATATTTATTGCTCTCAGACATTGTCAATTGCGATTAGGTTTCGTTGGGTTTTGAATTTACATTTTCCTGTTGTGTTTTAGCTTTTAACTATGCTTTAATTGTATTAATAATCATAGGATAGGTTATTTGACTCTATATTTTGTAATACTGATGCCGTTTAATGTAATAAAGTTCAATTATTGTGCACAAGTGAAGTGAATGAGTAATATTACGATAGAGTACGAGTTCTGAGATGCCACAAAACTCCTTGGAATGTTCTAACAATAAGCCGCCATCTTGTTATAACATTGAAATTATCACAAAACACTTGTAATACTATTACTTACACGACAATGGCAGTAATAATCGAGAAGCCTTGTTGCCACTAACAAAATTAAAATAAAAACACGCACGTAGTGTAAAGACCCAAAATAATTATTCGTTTACAGTTGTCACCATTTATAATTATAATTACTACGAATGGTACAAGCGTTATCCGGACGTGGTATTTATCAAAGTCTAAGGAACCCAATGAAGATTTAATTAACGGTTATTCGTTTATCAGAAGTTCAGTCGAAGTCTATTTACCATGAGGTCCGAAGTATTTTGAGAGTCGGTCTTATTTCTCGAGATAATTTGCATAAAAGTGCTTGGATCGAATACCATATTTGTCATAGCCCTAACTAATATTATTAGTGCGAATGTTCATTTATTTCTTTGTTACGCTTTACATTTACTACTTGATCGATCATAATGAAATTTCGCATACACGATGTCAGGTGTGGATACAACGGTATAAAGTTCCTTCATTTAGAAAAAAGTACTGTTCTCGAGGTATAAGGCATATACATTATCGCGAGCAATGACGCAGGCTAAAGCTAGTAGAATATAAGTTACACACTCAATAGATACGAAAACAGTCAATTTAAATTCAACAAATTTCAGTTTATTTTTATACTGTGTTTATGAGGAAGGAAGCTGAAAAATACTGTTCACCTGAACAATACGGCCTTATATATGCTTTGAATATTGCTGTTTACTGAATTATTTTCTATGTTGTGATCATTGACCAGTTTCAAGATCTACAATAACAGGCGATACATATCGATTATCGTCCTTTATTGACCAATAATAACGCATTAAAAACTAATAATTCGAATGTAACCTTAATCTGAATTGCTGTGTGTAAGCTCCATGTATAGAAATCTTAGCTCGAAGGTTAGCCGCTACGCAGTCTAAGACATATGCCTCGTTCGGTGAGGAATTTCTTTAGGAATATAAATAAACCCAAGGTCGTCTCTCTGCAGCGATGCAACTGCACACAGTTCCTTTAAAAGAAGCATCATTTGACATGAATTTCCATAACGTTATGTCTAATTTACCATAGTATATGATTGAGAAATTTTAACTAATAAATAGTTTATTTATACCAAAATTGTTAGGACTTTCAGTTTTTAATTCTGATCTTTTATGTTTTTTTTTTTTATTTTATTATATCGATGTTGTATTGTGTTGTCGATGTCGAAAACCAATTTATCTGGATTAATTGTGGACTTCAGTTTAAGTTACATTTGTTTAATTTCACTATGACTGCTTACCGTACAGCAAAACATAAGTAAACGTAATATGTCTTCTATACCAGTAAAATTATTGACAAAGTATAGTCAGTATTTTGCGAGGCAATCCCGAACAAACAGACACGTGTTTTATTTATACCTATATACATATAGCCTTTTTTTTCACTTTATTTTTGGCAATCAATCTTTCAGATTATTACTGCCATTGTCGAGTAGTCAATAATATTACAAGCGTCGTGCGATCATTTCAATATTAAGCGTCGTGTGAGTCAATATTCTAACAAGATGGTGGATCCCTTGTTAGAACCTTCCTGGGAGTTTTTGTGTCACCTCAGAATTCCATGCTCCGTGGTATTATTTTCCATTCACTTCACTTACACACAATAAACTAACTATATTACGTAAAACACCACCAAATTTACAAAATATAGAGTCAAATAACACAAGATTGTGAATAAAATATAAAATCCACTACATGACAGACCAAGATCCCGCCAAAAACTGACATATAGCCTTATCATTAGGATTTATGCTATACAATCTTTTTCTTAATAGAAATATTCTTTCAGGATTCGTTTAATGATATATGATTTGTCAAGGATTATACACTGATTTTCATATCAGAATCTTGAGAATAATAAAAGTATATTTCATTATTACGTCTCTTGACATATTTCGGGGATCTTGGAATATCTTGTAATGGATTTTATATTGTATTCATAATCTTGTGTTATTTGCCTCTATATTTTGCAATATTGCTGGTGTTTTGCGAAATATAGTTTGGTTATCGTGCGCAAGTGTAGTGCATGCTAAATAATACCACGGAGCAAGGATTCTGACTTGCCAGAAAAGCTTCCTGGAAAGTTCTAATAAGAGGATCACCATCTTGTTAGAACATATAAATGATCGCAAGAAACTTATATTATTACTTCTCGACACTGGCAGTAATAATCTACTAGACAATTGGTTGTCAAAATAAAACTAAAGAGAGATATATTTGCTTATCTCAACAATATCGTACAGAGTATATCGCTGTTATAATCTGCGGAAACGGTACGTGGTCGTAGCCGAGGCTGTGTTGAGTTGCGTGGCGATCTGCTTACGGTGAAATTTTAATAAAACTTTCTACGTTGTCAGTTCACTCTTGTATCGCATGACTCATGGTTCATTAAACGAAAGATCGTCCCTCCAGATGTACGTCAAATAAATCGTTGCCCGTATTCACTAGATATCGATTCTCCATGTTTCATTATTCTCGACGATTAAACTAACACGAACATTGCGTAATCGCTTCTGATATTTCGATTAATCGATTTACATAATATGACGAGATTTGACATACATAGCTGCAACAAATTTTATTTATTGTTAATTTTCTAATCTCACTGTTTCAAAATGCTATATATTCAATAATACTATTATAATATTATAGATGGCTGTTTTATAGTGTCTTTAAAGCTACGTAATGTCGAGAGGCAGCTTCTTAAATCGTGTTTTTCCAATTGTACTAGTTATGTGAGTTGTAGTGAACGTCATTAGTAAATTTCTTTTGCATTTTCTAATTAGACATTGTTGACATGTCAATTGTTTTTTAATACCGTCTATCGATGTAGCATTCGCCGTAGTGTATCTAGTAGTCAGACCAGGCTTTCCGTTGCTGAATCGCAATCCGCGTACTTATGTGGTACTTACGTGGTATACGCGCCACAATATTTTTTATTTCTCTCGTTTTAGAATCAGCCATTAATTAGAAAGCTTTGGTAGAGTACTAATATACAAAAAAAAACGTATACTTTATTAATCTTATATGACAAACTCAAAAGACATTACAAGATTCTTATTTCAAATCAAATTTAAATATATTTAATTTTTTATGATATAAAATGACAACGTCATTGACCACATCCAAACAATAGAGGTTTTAACAGGCTTAGATATGGGTAACTATTACACGTGACAATGATGGCCAGCGTTCTTTGAAATGTCGCTATCAAGTCACTAACTATACCGTGCATAAAGAAGTTTATTTTATATTTGGGAGCTAATCTTCTATTAGATTATTACTGCCACTGTCACATATGTAATTATATTAAAAGTTTCCCGTCAACATCTCAATGAACTAACAAGATGGTGGCCATTTGTGGCAAGTCAGAATCCATGCTGATTGGTATTATTTCCCATCCACTTCACTTGTGCACGATAATCAAAATATATTACGTAAAACACCACGGATATTACAAAATAGAAACCCCAGTATAACATAAGATTATGAATAAAATGCATTACATGACATTCCAAGATACGCCAAGATCTCCCATATAAAGAATCTGTAGAAGTGTATGAAGTATTTTCGACGAGATTTCTCTGTTAATATGTATTAAGCTTAGATGCTTAACATCATCGCGTGAGACCGATTGTTCGACGTCGCGTCGTCGTCCGGAATGCGTTCATTATCTAGTATTAACCGTTCTATACCACATCTTAACACATAGCTATACTTTCAATTGTTTTACTAACATTATACTTAGAAAAACAGTATTGAAATAGCTCGAACTAAAAATATAATACCGCATGGATTAACATTAAAATGGCTTTCAGAAAGGGGTGAGTAAATTTCGGCTGACATTTTGATAAAGTGAACCATATGGCGCGCATGCGTCAGGACACTTTTTTATGGCAAAGAGTTACGAGTTGTTTTTACTTATTTATCTCGACGTTCTTGTTGCCTTATATGGTTTTGGAAAGGCGCCATGACACAACACGAACCGTTAAGCCTCTATATAATTCTACAATAGCACGTTGATTTTATATATAGAATAACAGATGGTCAAATTATATATCGTATCCATTGTTACGGTGAAAGATATGGGTTGATTTTTTTTGTCTTCTATTGTTCTTGTGGCTATCGCATGATTCAGTATCTTGGTATGTTTTTAAGTGTGACACGATGGATGACACATCGCATTATGCATAATCGATTTTTTTAGATTAAATAGAATTTTGATTCATTGTTCTATGTTTTATTCCGCAAACAATCTTTTAGTAGATTATTACTGCCATTGTTGAATAAATAATGATATTACGTGTTTCTTGCGATCATTTCAATGTTCTAACAAAATGGTGGTCTTTTTTTTAGAATTTTCCAGGCAATTTCTATGGCAAGTCAGAATCCATACTCGGTTTTATTATTCCGCACCCACCAACTTCACTTGTGCACAATAGCCAAACTATATTACGTAAAACACCATCAATATTACAAAATGTACACAAGATTAGGAATAAAATATCCTTAAATGAATCCGCCAAAAAACTCCTGTTATTTTTGGGATCATTGCAAATGTAATGTAGGTATTAATAATTGTACTTGCCTACTGTAGAAATAACTTAAAATTGCAAATTTAATAATACACACATGTTTTAATTAGTATTACATAGCGTGAAAAAAGATAATTAGTACCCTGAAAAAACTGTACAAAAAAATCATGCAAGCCGTGTGCAAGCGGATATTTAAAGGTTGTTAACCCTGTCTGTATTTGTTGTTTTTATACCAGCTACATTTTGAAGCAAATATTATATGGTTTAATTCTACAAATTTGTCGGATTTCATGAGTAGTATGAAGATTGCATACCGTATACATTTTTTTTTGTAGAACGGACTACGCTATTGGCCTAGCAAGGCTTTTAAAAGTTTCACCGAACTACTACCGTATACATAATATCCATGAGACCTTGCGTACACTTTTTATATGTATAAATAAACTAGTTGGAGTCTGTGGATTCACTCTTATGTAAATGATTGTCTGTTTTCGTAGCAACTACATCTTTTATTTAGAATAATTGTGTGCTTTCTTTTTTAATTCTAATGTTTTCAATCCTTTTTAACCTTATAACCCTTTTATACATTTGAAGTGATCTCTATTATTAACTAGGTTCTATGAAAAAGCACATTAATACCTAGTTTAAGTAATACTGTGAACACATCTCCATTTTAATAAGTAACGTCAAAATAGGTTCAATAATTTCGAAAATGCGCATTAACAAGATATGCCTACTTTGATTTTACCATTTATTTTATTTTAATATATATTTTGTTTAGATTTCAAATTTTAGAGGTATATGTAAGAACAATTTATTTAATATTATATCAAACTACATTTTACTCGTGTTTTCGCTCAAATTAATATGAAATGACCTATCGGAAACAATATTGTTTGTTTTGAATGATACACTCTTTTTTTATGTACTCCAGACACCGTGTAGACAACATTTCATGTTCATTGGTTGAGTAGTTAGAAACAAGTATACCTTCACATTAATAATATCAGTTAGGGTTTGTACTATTATTATATTATATTATTCTTATATACCTATTTTGCTTAAATATATTTTAATAAACAATGTAAAATTCATATAATATAAACAACTATAACATATATGAAAAGGTTATCGAGTTGATTATAGTTTTCCTGCATGCTCGATACAGCCAATTAATTACATAGTATAAAAGTGCATATTCTGTTTGCTAAACCGCACCGCGTCATGGACGGTTGTAAAGTTGTAACATACTTGTGGCTATCGAAATAGGATGAAATAATATCCAACCGCGAAATTAATACGTACAAGTGACACATTCACATAATTGTTATAGTATGCTTACTTAAATGAGGAATGAAGATAAAGAAATGCTATTTGTACTTTATTTTTGTTAAATTAAACTGAACATAAGTAATTCTTAATAGATTTCGTTTATTGACACCTCCGCTGATTTTTTAAGGCCCATATCTCAAAATTGCGGATCATCTTTATTTTTTTAATTTCACGACATCTTATACTTTAAATTCCGTAAACAAATAGTATATATAAAGAGATAATTTAAAATTACATTTTACATGAAAATAAAATTTTACAATACATTATTAGATATTTATTTTTCTAAGTTTTATAATAAATCATGTTTTTTTTTAAGTTTTTGCTGCCACTGTTAGGCTGTTGACCTTTACTTCATGAAGTCTACGTTTCTTTGTATACCTTTATGATTTTGTACAGTTCAGGGGTTAAAAATAATTTTTGATTTTATGTTTTTTAAGGCGCCATATTGCGAAAACAATGTTTAAGGGAAGTTGGGTGTTAATAGTTTGACGCGACGATGAAGTTAACATCCTACACTAAACAAAAGATTGTTTCCCTTTTGGCAGGATGTATTCTAGTTTAATATACACGTCGGGTTGTCGACAACAATGACTTGTGCATTTAGTATTCTAAACATGTACGTGTCGCCGCTGAGTCGATTTATCGAAAGGATTGTCTATAGTTGAAATTTAAATAGAAATTGTCGTTTTTTTTATAACCCATAATCGTTGTGTGACTCACTTTTATGCTTTTAATATAAGTCATACAGTGTATTGTTTAACTAGCTGTGCCCGCGACTCCGTCTGCGTAAAATGTAATTTAAAAAACTTATCCACTTTGCACTCGTACTTAAGTCGAGTCGTCAATAAAATTACAATAACTTTTGATAGAGTGAACCAATTTTAATGCAATAAAAACTTAATGTAAATCTAGGATATGCTTATTGAATTTGTTGGTGAAGTTTTATCGTGAAAGAGGTACTTTAACAGTGATGTGTTCAGACAAACTGAAATATATTACTAAAAATGATTGAGATGTATTTTACTACTTATGCCAAGACACCAGCAATTTTTTTTTTCACATAAATCTCAAAGTACAAGCACGTTAGATCTATATTCTTATTATGTGTATAAATAGAAAATATAGTTAATTCTATAAAAAATATTAGCTGTGTTCAAGCACAATACGATAAACGGTGTAACTTTTTGGCATGAAAAGATTGGATTTTTATGAACAAGAAATACAGTAGAACATGAATGCGTAGTTAACAGGTCGCATCGAACAACATTCCGCTAATAATTATGTTTGTTATTTCTTATACAGTTACTCGACCTACACAGAAACATCGTGTAATCGATAATCACTCACAATCATTACGAATTGTATGTACGTAAACATAATTTTAACTCTAAAACCATGTAAGTTGATGAGCAATTACTTGTATGTTTTCCTTTCATATCTAGATACAATAGTTTTTTGATATAGTGTTAGATTTTACAATAAAGTCCCAAAGCAATTTACTGATTTGCCGGACGGTAAGTTTAAGCGCCATGTCGATCGTGTTTTGGTGTGAAAATGCTATTATAAAGTGGATGAATATTTGAACGAGTGTGTTGTCTGCAACTGACTTTTTTTTGTACATCCACAAAAAACGATTATAACTTGTAATGAATTTTAAATAGGTTCATTTTAAAAAGATAAACCGGAACGAAACTCTTGCAGGTTCTTGATGGCTGGGTTGTTTTCCGAACCGGTGATAGTTTTGATTTTTATGACGTTCACAACCGCCTTTTTAGGACTTCAATTGAATAAAGTATTTTTGATTTAATTTGAACAATAATTTATACACATAATTTAAAATTAGTCACAAGTTAAGGTGGCGAATGTAGTAATATAAATTAATTGGTTACTGGCGGTACGATTGGGACTAATGCTTAGTTAAGAATAACCGACAGATATATTCTGTGTGCTTTTACTTCTAATATATATTGGTTCGTGATATCGTGATGTACCACAGTGCCATATAGTGGCGAGTAACAGTAACATTTTGTTGTTTAGTCATTTGTCTGAATGTCGTAATTTGTATTTTTTTTTTTCAATATAGAACAACGATTCTGATGCAAAATATAATGCATTGTAAATAATATATAATTGTTATACTTTATAAATCAAAATATAAATGTTCGAAAAATCTTGTTGCTTCAAAACAGAACTTGCTTAAATTCAACTTATTGTTTCAATTTGCATTATATAATTTATGCAGGCTATTCTATAGCACTTTTTAGATAAGTTCTAAAAAATTGACAATTTAAATGGTTAAAATACCCGTCTCGTATAGTACAGTTAGAATTAACACTTCAACTAACTAACAACATTAACACGCGAATTTTACGTATTCCGCACACGTTTGCGTCCGTCTACATGCCGCGACTGCGTACTGTTATATAACCTTCAATTTTGGATTTACTTCATCAGGGCAATCACCTTTTCAATCTTCTATCCATTCCAAATCACTATCAAATAATCTTTCATTTTTAGTAAGCGGCTACTTATAAAATTGAAATTACCTAAGGCTTGGTAAAAACGTGTTTATCAACGAGTAATATAATGTAAACTTACAGACTTACCCGATGTATGATAACTATATTATTTTCCTAAATAAAGAGCACGTTCGTAGCGATAACTTTTAGGTATTTTTTAATTTATGCTACTTGTAAATTTTTTTATATTGTTTTAAGATAAAATTGCTTAACCAGAATTATCACGAGGTATGACCTAGGTTTTATTATTTTTTCTTATATTATATGTGGTATAAAAATGGCATAAACATTTTTATAAAGATAATTTTGACAGCTTTGAAGAATTATATTCAATAACAATACATTTTTCAGAATTATAGCCAACATAGATGATGAATACGTCGTATTTTAAGGTTCTATGTAATAAATGTGTTGCTGGCCAAAAAAGTATTTTTACGTTGATAAAATGAAAAGAAGTAGGTAATAAACAACTATTAATTTGAACGCGCATACGTGTATGTGTCGTTATAATCTTGCATTCTTGACGAAGACCTTGCGGTTCTCTCGAAAAGAAAGTTTTTTTTGTTGGCAAAATCAGTCAACGCTTTCATCATTGTTTGTATTCAATATTGGAATTATGACAAACTCGTATTTTACAACGAAATCGAACCTCTAGTATAATTTATGAGACCATCTACGAACTGTCTTTGTAAATATCAAAAATCTCTATCTATCAACTTATATTGAAAATGAAATAAGATGATGCAGTTTACTATATGATGCATTCTAAATCAATTAGAAATTTTATCGCGTTTTCTTTACCTTTATTGAGAAGTTGGCTCTTTTTCCTAGAACTGACTACGCTATTGGACTAGCAAGGCCTTAACAGCTTCAACGGACTACGAGAAATAGGCTTTCAGCTTGTTGAGTTTTATTTTGATTGAAGGTTCTATTCCACGTTGTTAATTTTCTTATGATATTAATAGATAAGAACCATTGTTATGAGCTATATATACATAAGAGTACATACTTAGTTATTATCAATGTTGTGATAACACATTTGACTCCATGTCTTATGTATTTTAGTAATTGTTGTAGTAAAAGACCACTGTCAGACAACGACCAACTGACAGAATCTGTTCACGCTTCTTCATACTTAATCTAAACATACATTAACTTTCAAGTACTCGCTGAAAATAGATGTTTTGTTCGTCGTAAACAACATGGAGGGATGGGCCGCTTAATGTTCGAACGGTCGATTTGATTAGATAATGGCGGATGTCTTAGATACCCATCGCGTGGTTACACAGATGCCGATGACTCAATATACATACTTGTATTTAAACACTCGTATCATTTCACTTAATAACGACATCCATATGTTTATTTTTTCATATAAAAGTACAAGAAATCATTTATTTTCTAATTATTTTTTGCTATTGCGTGGTAGGACTTGTACTTGCATTATGAAAACCATATACTGATGTAACGCCTGCTATTGTGTTACTGTTGTATCCTATAAAAAAACAGGGTAGTAGGAATCTGTAGACAACTTGTGAGGTGAGGTGAAGTTTACACAAATAACGAAGAGACGTTTTGAAAACTAACAATGCTTTTTAGCTAAATTTGTTTATAAATAATAATGTATAATTGATTATTAAAAAATACTCTTTACACCAGTTATTCTTATATGGGTTGTCGCATTTCGGAATCATCCAGTGTATAATAATTATGTCTTTCTATTGAGAAGATTGTAGCAGCAACTGGCAATGGATTTTATATTTCTCAGTGGTCGTCGTTTTTTTTACATTGTTATTGGGGTATCTGTTCGACTATATACAAAGGTTACTATTATAACCTAAAAAAGATATTGCGAGAAAAGTAACAGTTAGAAAGTCGAATTTATTATTAGATTTGTGTCGATATTTCATAATCATACCGACGCGATGTTTGCATAAAACTTCTTTCAAGCACTCATTATTTAGAAAACCGTATAATACTTTCTTGACGTCTAAGTAACTCGAGTTGACAGAATAAGGACGCTTTTGTAACATAAACGGAGGAGATTAACTCAAGTGCTACCGAGATGATAAAATTCTCGTGTGACTCATGAAAGACGAGATTTGTTACTGTCTGTTTTACTATATTTATCTTCATGTTTCGTTAAATCCTGATAGGATAACGTGCTTGCCATAGATTGAGATGTGAAGGAAACCATAGATTAAGCGGTGAAGGAAACCACAGATACCAATAAATGTTATGCAAAAATGTTATATTTAGTAATGACGTTGGATGTAGATTAAATTTAAGGTTTACTGGCCGGTTATAAGTGAAAGAAATTGTCGAGAGTTTGAACTGAAGTTCAAATAAAACGTAAAACACTGTAGAACCTTTATACTAAGGAAAAACAAAATTGCTTTTTCTGTTACTTTCCAGTCTTTCTGTTGTCGTCACATGTTAGCACTAACAGTTCCAGTGCTGCCCTCTGAATACTTCTATTTTTATATAACAGTAGCCAATATGCTGTTGATATGACGTGATGCTAATTTTTTTCTCCATTGTTATAGATTAAACAATGGCCTGCTCAGTAGGTGACGCTCCTTCCCTCAAGGACTTGCCAAAGGTAGCCAATGACCTCAAAAGCCAGCTCGAGGGATTCAATACAAGCTGCTTGAGAGACGTTGATACAAATGAGAAGATCGTCCTGCCCTCAGCTGAAGGTTTGTTATTCGTTTCTTATACATTGTGGAGATTGATTTTGAAGTGAAAACTTCTTTAAGCGCGTTTTTGGCAGGAAATAAGCTTATAACGTCGCGAAAAGATGAAGCATATTGTGCTTGCGCGGATTGCTATTGACAAGGACCCTTAGTATAGCGGCCTGTGTATATTTAATATTAATATTTTCAATTTCAAGTGTGCGGCCCATCATATGTTTGATGAATTAATAAAGTGTATACATAATTATTGCTCCGTGCGGCAATAGATGAGAAATGAGACTTATGTTAATAATGCTAATTTAAAAATTCAAAAGGGAATAAATACAGTTATTCCATTATACTGAATTTTCACTTCTCACGGCACTGTTTAGTCATAAAGTTTTTTTTAAAGAATGTTTTCTGGACAAGTTTGAAAAGGACAAAACTGTTACTTCAAGCTTCGAAAGCATTTTTCCAATTAATATTACCTTGTCGTATATTAGATCACGCAGAAACTTATAGTTTTGTACACTCAATGCTGAAACCTTTAAAACTTACACTCTACTTATGATTCGTAATATGTAGAATACACATATTTCGAATAACACAAAACTTATGCTCGACATACTGAGGTAATACATAGGAGGTATGGTGTAAGGTATATAATATATATTTATTAATATTTCACGACAGACGTAGCAAAAGAAAAGCAACACAACGCTCTACTACAAGGCGTAGAACAATTTCAGACATCTTCGTTAAGGAAAACCGAAACCGTCGAAAAAATCGTGCTTCCGAACGCCCTAGGTATAATATGTGGGTGGATATAACACGCGACTAATTCGAACGCAAATAGTGAAAAAAAAAATGCGTCACAAACTGCCTGATGAACGTGTATCGCTTTTGCGTTTTCCACGCCTTATAACTGTAATTCACAACGGAGTATACAATTTTAATATTGCAACTCACCTCTTTCATATTTTGATCATACTAAAATAATAACGAGCATGTTTTTTCTCTTCTAGTCGTTTTTAGCGCGTAAATCAAATGTCACATCCGAATATGGTTAAGTATTGTCTATGGTTTTCAGATGTTGCCACTGAGAAAACTCAAAAATCCCTGTTCGACGGTATTGAGAAGTTTGATGCCACCAGTTTGAAACATACAGAAACACAGGAGAAGAATCCGCTGCCCGACAAAGATGGTACAAATATGAATTTCTTATACTGTTTGCATGTATGCACATTAATGTTATTAATTATATTTTGAACATTGTGTTGATAGTAATAGCGCCAGTAATAACGTCTGAAAAGTCTAATTACGGTTTTATTGTGTTTTAATGACCCAAGCATTCAGCTTATCATGCGACGACTGTCTGCGATCTTGGCACGCTTTTTTGTTTAAAAACTATCTTATTTACATTACAATTTAGCATAAATGATGCTTTATTTTTATTTATATTTAATGCGGTTTTTCGTTATTAAGTAGTATTTTCAATAAATACAATGCATATTTTTTACACAGTGTATATAGTTGTGTACAGATATTTAAAACGCTACAAAAAATGTCTATATTGATTATTAAAAAAAAATGTGTTTTTCTCACTGATCTTATACTTCAATTATTCTTGTAGAACAACTATGTATATTTCAAAATTTTAAAATAAATCTATTGTGTATTTTTATAAGAAAGTGATCATATCCGCATTATATATCTGAAGTTTTTACTTCGACGATGCCTAAATGCCTACATGAGTGCACTTGGTATTATTTATACAACGCATTAAAGCTTTTATTTATCTGTTTTGCCCTGCACGATTTTGCTTTACACCAGTTGTCGCAGCGGAGAAGGCGCACCAAAACCTACTAGAAGGCGTCGAGCATTTCGACAAAACACAAATGAAGCACACGACGACAGAAGAGAAGAATCCTTTGCCACCAATTGAAGGTTTATGATTTGCTGCTTTTAAATAATCACTCGCTTTTATTCGCATTGTATTAATTAAAACGAAATATTGCACGAACTGTTGCCCAATTTTGTGTTATGCATTATTTTGGCTTCAAATCTTTGAAGCATGTATATAAATCTATAAAAAGTCACAACTTATCGATAATTGAATATAAATCATTGAATACACTTCAGACGTTTCTTTCGACTTATATTATCACAAAATAATGATTAATAATAGTGTCGATGCATTTCAAAATTATGTAAATCCAATTATAGCCATTTCTAATATCATACGTATTTTTCAAAATCTTTAAATTATATACATGTAAAGTATGAAGATTATAAAAAAAAACGCCTTATGCACATCTAAATTTGAAATTCATTCTCGGTGTATAAAAAGTGGTAAAAAACATGTTATATGAACGATTACAATTGAATTTAGCTGATTTTAAAATGTAACGACTCAGTAATAAAAAAATAATATATTACACGATTTATTCACAAGGACAATGTGATAGACAGAATAACCTTATAGTATCTTTATTATAGGTTTGTAGGTAATTTGTGTAGATAAACGTACAATATATATACATCCCTAGTACGCTATTTTTAGAACATTGCAGAATTCATATATACTATTTTATCTTAACCGTCGAAAAAATTAAAAGGAATTAAATAGATATTAATTGTTAAGATGGACTGTATAATGTAATCTGTAAAATTTTCTTCCCCTTTTATGTTGTTCGGTTCAAAGTTTAAACTTACAAAGCCTTGTATGCACCGTTGTTGGTTTTTCACTTTTTAATTTTCTATTATCTCTTTTTACGTTCTAGTTTTATGATAGTTGGCTTTCCTATAAAAATATTCGTCAAAACCCGGTATGGGGATTAAATATTTGAGATTGACCTTACTAATATATAGGCCTTATTTAATTTTTATCGATGTATAGAACAATTAAGAGATAACTAGTTTAAACTCAACTTTGCGTCCTTCATAGGTTATAGTAGACACAACACTATTAAAAGTATGGAACAGCACTAGTAAAGTAGTTGTTTGTCTGTTGTAGATGAGATTGCATTTTGTCTT
Organism: Antheraea mylitta; assembly: GCA_014332785.1. NCBI lineage: Eukaryota > Metazoa > Arthropoda > Insecta > Lepidoptera > Saturniidae > Antheraea > Antheraea mylitta. Next base: position 7,182,581 of record JACEII010000020.1, read on the forward strand.
GTGGTCATTTTATCATTTTGTTGATAAATAAAATGGTAATTTTATTATAATAATAAAAACAGAGTTTTTAGGGGATTTTAGTTTGTTATTTAGTGATTTTTTTTTTCATAATCTTGTGTTATTTAACTCTATGCTCTGTAATATTGATGATATTTTACGTAATATAGTTCATTTATTGAGCACTAGTGAAATGGATGAGAGATAATAGCACAGAGCATGAATTCTTTGATGCCACAAAAACTATGGAAATTTGTAGCATATTGCTGGCCCTTTTATTTTTTTTTAAATGGCCTCAAGAAACTTATGATATTACTACCTACACGGGCAGGTATAATCTAGAAGATTGGTTGTCAATAATAAAACAAAAGAGAAGGTTAATCACAATGAAGGGTTTATTTCCCTCCTTTGCGTATTCCCTATACACTTCATTATGTACTTAGACTATATCCATTTACAGGATTATTATTGATATTATTATTATGTCCAACAGCTATCGAGGCGGAGAAAGAAAAGAATAAGTTCCTGAACGGCATCGAAAGCTTCGATCCGGCTAAACTGAAGCACACGGAGACGTGCGAGAAGAACCCCCTCCCAACTAAAGATATCATTGAGCAGGAAAAATCTGCTTGAATTAATCAATATTATAACCCTCGCAACTATATCTCGCTAGTATCGCCGTATTTTAAAATCGATGTAAGTTACATATAGGCCCGTTTACGCTGTCCGTTTTAATTTTTTTTTAATGCATATATCACCTTTCTAGTTTGAAAATATTAGAATGGACGTTGTGGACTGGATCGAATCATTAGTTTGTAGGGATTTAAAATTTTCTACGTCACTTTTAACGTTATAGTATGTATATTTAATAGGGCGTATTTTACGAGCATTTTAAAAATAATTTATTTTATATTTGATATTCATAAGTAATATCATGTACTGATTTTTTTAAGCGACAACACTGCTCTTGTCACTTATGTTTTTCTTCTATGTAAATTTTGTTCATGAGATATTGTCGTATGCATGAGAAAATATTGTGTGAGCATAATGAGTAGAATTTTCTCAAGTCTGGATAGAAGTTTAGTTACCACGATGATTTTCGATCCAAATTATTTTTCACTAATTTGTATTTATTTTAAAAGTCGTATTATATTCAACGGTTATTTATAACATAACCTAGAATTAAACGTCAACGAGGAAGTAGTACTGTAATAAAACTTGCTCAAAGTTTATGGCATAAGTGTAATGTTTGTTTTAATAATAAAGAAAAAAGCAACAGTTGATTCTCTTATAAGAATACGAACAATATTTATATACTGTCATTTACAAGAATAATCATAGTTTTCCATTTTTATATCATGCTATTGATGCCAATGAACCGTTTTTTACTGAAATTTTGTATGGTTTACAGACGGTGCTTTTTTTATAAATATATAATAAAAAAATGTATTTGTTTTATTTTTTTATGATTATACAATAACCTAATGCGCTTTAGAAAAAGTGTAACCTTCATAGCGATTATATTATAGTAAACTGTTTTTTTTAGGACTAAATTTTATTTCGCAATGAAGAAATCGAATGATTCACGCATGCGAAAATATTTTAACTGAATTATGAAATTAACAAATTTCGAAGCCCCTAGTGTATGTAAATATTGATAATACGTTGAGATGACACGTCCTACGTAAAAACAAGGAATAGAGAAATGTGATATCCCTGAAATTATACCTCGACAATGGTTAATATCTTTAAAATTTTAGAATCGGTGTGGTCAAAAAATAATTCAAAAAAGTTCAAAAACACTTCATGTTGCACCTGTTAATAATGTCATCATAATGGCTGAGTGGTTCTAAGATTTACAATAAATGCTGAGGACCCTAAACTCTCGGTATATAGTTTATTACCTATGCCCTCAACTAAAGCACTCGGGTAAATTAAGATTAAAACTGATATTTAAGTGGTAAAGAGTTTTATATTTTAGTATGAATGTATATCGGATACAGTCACCATTTTCTACCACCCGACAAATTTTGAGCAAGTCCATAGGTATGGTTACAGTAGTTTAACGGGGAAAAAATTATAATAAAAAAAAGAAATTTATAAGTAAACAACTTTTACGTCTTATTATACCGGTCTGGCTAGTCCCTAACTTCAAAACATGTCCATAAACGTCTATGTATAATACCGTTCCATTAGCTGATCATGAAAGCCTTCATTTAAGATATGGTGAGGTGATACCATGACATCGTGCTCATGCGTTAATCTTCTATACATATCATAAAACTGAAGTGTCTATGTAATATGAAAATAACTTTTTACTGATTGAATATGAAAGTATACAGACTACTGATAACGTAAATGCAATTTTTAAAATTTTGTCGGCCTGTCTGTCTGATCCGGGTTATCTCCGAAACGGCTGAATCAATTTTGACGGGGATTTCACTAGCTGAAATAGCGGCGAGTGACATACGCTATTTTATTTTACACTAGCGTTATTTTACTCGCGGCTTTGTCCGCAGTGTTATTCGAAAAGGGTATGCCCGATTTTTACCGGATTTTCACTGGCAGATAGTTATTATAAGAAGTAATTTAGACTAGCTTTAACCCATGACTTTGTCCACATGAAATTTAGCAAAAATATGGTTTCACTGTAAACATGCCTGTGATGCGTACGCTTACTAAACTCCAAAAATAATTATAAATTGAAATTCATATATATATTTTATTTACGATGTTTGCATCTACATAATTCACTAACCAAAGTTTAAATTGTCAAATATTAAAAACTGCTTACAGACACATATAAAGTTTTATATCTTGATTTATATTAATGAAAAATTTCAAAACTTCAGGTGATTCTGAATTTTAATTAGGAGAATAATTACCACATTATTGTTGTACAGTTCAACGTTATAGTTTAACAATAATTTTGAAGATAGAAGGAGTCTTTCTAATAAGTTCTTAGATTTTTGAAAGAACATTTCTGTAATTGTTTTCAGAATTTTATACTTCTTGAATACAATTTAGGAAACGTGCGGAGCTGAGGATAAAATATAATACAATTTTAAAAACGCACCATATATATAAGTCTAATAGGAGTGTGCGAATATGGCTCAAATCGAACCGAATTTTCATATTCGAATCAAATAATTCGAAATTCTGAATTATTCGTGAATTTCGAATAATTCAAAGAATCTCGATTAATACTCAAAAATTTGCGAATAATATAATTCCGTAAAAATTCGAATTATTCAAAATTTTTCCAATATTTGATTCGGAATGAATAATTCGTAAGTTCGAATTATTCCTACACCCCTAAAGTATAATATTAAAATTGTCATATGAAAATGCCTACTATCAAAGACGCATCGTATTTTCGATTTTTTAATTGGGTTTGGAACGTATCTTAAATAGGTTCGTAATAGGGATGTATGCATAATGCTCGAATCAAATAATGATGTTCAATACGAGTTTTGATTTGAATATTTGTATATAATTGTGTAATAATATTTTTGCATAAATACTGCAATTAAACAATTTCATAAGATAAGCAGTGAACTTTCTTAAATATTTTTATACTAGTTTAATTAAAATTCCTTTGACTGATAAACAAATCTATTGAACTAATCTCGGATGTTAATGATTTTTTAATCATTACTAATTATATATTTTGATAAACGTATAATTAGTTAAATTCATTATACTAATTTGAATTATTCACGTAATTATTTGAATAATCCGATTAGTTGGAATTGTTCAAATAGTTCGTGTCATTCGAATAGTTCGAATCGACTTATTCAGTTCGATTAGCTATCAAATAATTTGCTAATTGGAGTAGCCACCATTAGCTCATAAATAATTCCTAAGTTCCTAAACGTCCACGTTAAAAAAAAACATTCCTCGTAAAAGCGTTATCATCTAAAATTGCATAATAAAACGCTTTCTACGTTGATTCTTGAACGCATGCATAATGTATATGGTAGCTTTATCCTAATAATTTTAGATTTTAAAAGCTGTGGACGCCAATGTCAAATTATCGCTTCAGTTCGGAAAAATCATAAACGTGGTAGGCACTTGCTTTCAACCTTCTAGTTACTGTTTTGAGCAGAAGTTTAGCAGGAAAACCCAGGTACATAACTTAAATAATGCTCCAAATGCCAAGTTGTCTTCACATATCCTTCAGACATATTTTTCTTTCATGTAATGTTCCCGAGGAATGGATTAAATTGAAAATTAACGTGAGAGAAGCCGCTATTAAAAGCTAATAATAAAGTAATCCATCACTATTATTAAAGTAATTAATATTTTAAAAAATACGGGCCATGCTTGTAGGTTATGATAATAAAGTATACGTAAAATCGTAATTTGAAAATCTTTATTACTATATTCTATGTAAATCTTGATTTAACCTAGCTTATTTTATATAATTTTAATTAGAATCCATTGACCTGAGCATAAATTTATGTTAATCTGTGGTAGATGCTACTGAATGCATAGACTCAAGCCAGATTTTGATGGTTTTGCATCTGTAAACAAATAATAAGCATTGATTTGTTGGGTAAACAAAGAGAGCAGATATAATTTTTACATGTAAGACGAAGATGCACTATTTCTTTGTATGGTGCCTATGCACTTCAATGTAGGTGTTTGCAAAAAATGCTATATCGTAAATTTTAATTTTGCTTCCCGCCGGCTTGACGGTTTGCTTTGGCACGTGCAATTTTTCAATATATTTTTGGAACACAGCTTCAACCAAAAACCAGTTCAACACCGATGGTGACTGTCGTAAATTATTACTCAGGTAAGTCTTAATTGTTATTTTATTTTTGTATGCATTGATATAACTTTGCACGTGTAGATAGCAAAACAACCATTTGCATTCGCCACACGATATAGCTACAATATGGTTTTGTGTTAAGCCGTTTATGTTAACCGAACGTTTACATTTGTTTATTGTGATCTGCTCGATAACAAGGCTCCGAGATACGGTCGGCTGCGTATTACGTAGGGGCGGGTTCATTTGTTTTTATTTACCTGCAGATTAGCTGTACACTATGTCGCCATCATCCCCGATACGTTGTCGCGGCTCTTGGAAAATAAACAAGCGCGCCTCTGAGCCTGACCGATGGTTGGACGATATGGGGTTCTTTCGAAAACACACGGCTAGAGACCCAAGTTGTCTTTTCAGAGTTATGTCAGAGAATATATATAACACTCAACGCTACTTCCACAAAGTTCGCCTGGAATGCGTCCAATTTATGGTATCTAAAAGGCATCTGTTTGAAGGGGTAGGCAAAAATATTTACAATTTAAAATTAATATAGTAAATTGATCTATAGTTTTTAACATGAATGTTTATGTTGTAGTCATTAACATGCCCATTTGATAAGTATTTGAAAGAGTTGTTGAATCCATCAGAATCGGGTGGACTTGTCGAGATATCGGCAATGAGCCATTTATATAGGTAAGAAGACAGTTTCATTTTAAACTACATCTAAGTTTTTAAGTCACTTATTAATAACATTCTATAATTAATTTACAATTTGGAGAACTATAAGACATTGATAATCTTTTTAAACAAAAATATTTTTACTCGAGTTACTTTCAATATTGGGTCATTTAGAAAAAAGGAATCATCCAATGGTTATCTATAATATTAAATAAACAATTAATGTGCATCTTGAAATAATAAAGATATGACTTTATGGGAACAATGGTTAAAAGGCCAAGCAAATCCAATGGGAGAGAATACTGATATGTATACATAAATATAATATTTATATGTTTGAATAATCTGTAGTTCAAAAATGCTACATACTAGATGGAACTGCCTCTCCACATGTAATTGTTCTATTCTTTCTGAGTTCATATACCTATACTTAAGAATATTGAGTGTGTGCAAATCTATTCTTTATTTTTTCACTTTTGCTAATTATTTGCTTTATTAATTATATGCAGTGGAAGCTCAATTAACCAGATTAATTATTGTCATTAGGCATTCGGATAATCGAAAGTCTGGATAATTGAACATATGAAAAATCTACTTTGGTTTTGTGCATAATGTAGTAGATATGTACATAATTCTATGCGTTTATTAAAAGATGAATATATACATATCAACAAATATCAATGTTTATTAAGAAATTATACCGAGATATATTTTCCAACATATCCACTTATTTATATGTATGTACATACATATTTTCTTAAATTACATTATACAATTCTAAAACTCTGCAGCTTTAATCATGACATAAGATATTTTGGTATGTATGTGGTGATTGTTTGCAATATGTAATTTGCACAAATATATTGTGAACTATATAGGTCATGTTGGTATTAGGATAATTGTGAATCGGAGGGCGGGATAATCGAGTTTTTACTGTAGTTATATAATCATAATATTCTTACATTATGGTGTGTGCTTATCTCTGTAATAAAAGAAATGTTTTTGAATATAAAATGCTTTCTTCTTTTGTTCTTTGTTAATATCAGTCACCTACATGGCGTGTTCCCATAGTTGTAGTTGATAGCCAATCCTTCAATAAGTTTAAGATGTTAACAATTTTATTGGACGGTTTTCAATTAACATTCCTGAGATTGTGGATAAATCTTTAATCCTCCTGAAGTAGGTAACAAAATAAAAATTAAAATATTTTCATTTCTAACTATTGTCATCTGGTAATTTGAGATCATTCTATGTTTGTGCCTACAATATTTATGATTTATGTAACGAAAATAGCAAACTGTGAATTGTCTATCTATTACCAAGCTCCTTCAGAATTGCTACTTAACATGTTCCAAGCCAAATCATTTTTGCTTAATATGTCCTTTTGATATTTTGGCAAAAAAGAGATATAATATCATAATTTTTCTTTTTCAAGATGTCTATGCTTTTGGCCAGACAGGCCTTTACAGCTTCACTGGACTACATCACATGTTATTATAAATCAAAGTCCTCTTCCTCATCTGTGTGTGTGCGATGCGATAAACTCGAAAACTACTGAATGTATTTTCATGTTATTTTCACCAGTTTAATAAAGTGATTCCTGAGGAAGGTCTTTATATATAATCTGTCAAGGATTTTTTTTATAATTATAGCAGAACAATGGCTGCCGGGCCTGCTACTTGTACAATACTATATTACAAGTTATAAGTCATTTTTTCTAATAGTTATAAAATTTTTACCATCATTGGTACACATTCTGTAAAAATAGAGTTTAATGTGTACAGGTGGCACATGGCACGGAACATGTTAACTAAAATTTATATCTTTCAATGGAATGATAACTATTTTATAGATTTATGTTATAAATCCACAATGCACAACAATTCCGATGTTTAAAATATCTTATGTTGTGATAAAACTTAGTCAGTTATTACAAATAATTTGAAGTGATAAGAAAGTGTATACCTGGCATTTTAATTGACCCTCATGAGAGGACTGGCAAAGTTTGGAGGTGGTGGTATAAGTGGGATATTGATATTGGTATTGAAAAGGCAGATAATTTTTGTAAATGACTTTGACAATAAAATATTTATAATTGGCTATGGGTACAATAAAGATTGCAAAATTGTAATCAGTCCCATTTAGCAGCTTTTGTTTTTATGTAACTCATTTGTCACTTACCACAATAATTATAGAGTTTAGATTCTTATAATGGACTTAATTTTTCTGTATAGGTATCCTGACATGCTTGTAGTGGTATTCTTAGTGTTTACTTAGTATCTATAATCCTCAAGTTTAATATGTTATCTCAAGAATGTTTTTTGTCCTCACAGGACACTCAGGAGGTAGTTAAACTTATTTTTTGTAGGTACATTGGTTATTAAGGAAAAAGCGCAGAGTATTACTTATAACTAGTCCTCGGGAAATTAAAACATGAGTGAATATTTTTTTCACAAAAATGACATCTATCAGACTGGTCTATTCTAGTAGTATTGGCACTAAGGTATACTTTTCAAACAGAAATATAATACAAGAGTGAACTGATTTTAATAAAACTAAGACTAAATTTTACTTGAAGATATGCTTTATGATTTTCTTGGTAAGGTTTTATCGTGAATGCAGTACTTTAGCAGTGAGGCGTGTTCAAACAAAGGGACATTTCTAAAATTGTTTGAAATGTATTTTATTACTTATTCCTGGAAAACACCTACAACATTTTTTCTTCACGAATATCTAAAATGTACAAACACATTACATTTACATTCTTATTATATATATGGAAGATGTCCCATTTTGAAAAATACATATGTATGGAATTGTTAAATTTTTTTTTGCTATTTAAAGTATAAAGTATTCATAGATAGAGTTGTTCCAGTATAATTTATTTTCTTCAGAAACAACAAATAATCAATTATTGTCTCTAATCATGGGTAAATAACTATAATATTAATCAAATACCAAATTATAATCTATAAAAAATCTTATATGTCCCATTAAATGTTCTTTCTTAATATTATTGCCTTAACATTTATCCTATAATACAGATAAATATATAATTTTAAGCACCTGTGTTAAATTTGTAATATCTTTGAACAGATCTGAAAACAATGTTCTTAATTCAAATGTTTTTTTTTTAATGTTTGTTACCACAGGACTTATCCTTTATAAACATCTTCGGATTATTCTTTTTTATAGTATTCTGCATTTAACCTATTTTAATTGTAGCATTGTATCTTGGATTTCAAAAATACATAAGGGAACTCTGATTTAGGCTTCTACTTTCCCATATACAGAATATTTAGATCATATAAAACATGAGACATTTTCTCAAATATATACAATAATTTCAAAACAGCGGTAGAGACATATCAGTCTATTTGTAAATAGTAGTTTTAGTATATTCGTTTATTATTTATGGTACTTAAAGACTTGAATTCATTATAATTTAAATATTCGATTGTTTAAACATTTAACTTATTGCTGGAGTCAGCTGTGGTTGTCTATAAATGTGACTACATATTAATTATAGAATTGTTACTATTAGTATATTTACATATGTATCGTGATGTTGATAACCCATACTAAACAAATAAACTGCTACAAATCGAATAGAAAGTGTATAGTATCGGCTATTATATGGTGGATCAATATGTGAACGATGGCGATGTCTGGACATTACACCCCTCTCTGTGCATCCACCAAAAACGAACGTAACTCTCTGTCTGTAACTGCATATGTTTGTAAAAGTATATTGTGTTATCTAAACATATAATGAAAGGCTAAGGGAACGAAATCTGTACATTAAATATTTTAAAGAAAAATACTCTGGGGGACTTAGAATCAATGATAGAACATATTTCCATAGTTTTTAATTTAAAATTGTTGGCGGTTTGTACTGAATGTCTGTTGTTTGTGCGGGATTCACGCAAAAACTACTGGACGGATTTTGATGGAATTTGGTATGGTAATTGGCTTCTACACCTCTGTAAAATGTATTATATAGAAAATGAAAATATAATCAGTGGGCTAAATGAAAATGGAAATTTTCCAGACGTGATTTTGTTATATTTGAAGCTAACAAGGGGCCGCAAACTAAAATCAGTAATGGTTACGGAGATACGGTTTATTTATTTTACACTCCAGACACAAAACATTTTGATGTTGTTTACACTAAAGATTTCATAAACGCATCGTCTTTTTGTCAGTGTGAGTAATATTTTTTCTATTAATTCCAGAATACTTTTCCCATATACTTTAAAAATATATAAGAAAATTGCAGTTTCCAGTATAAACAAACCGTCTTTATAGTTTTATTTATGTTTGAGTTATATTTTAACCCGTTTTTCATTTCCGTTTACCTGATACCGATAAAGGTTAATTTCTTATCCTTTTATGCTATCCAAGACTATTTGAAAAATATGAACCTTGTATTGATCCAATTTTATGAATGGTTCAAGAAAGTTGCGTTTGGTTCAGTCATAGTTTATATTCTATTGTATATTATTTGTTTTTGTAATTTACGTATTAGACTGATGAATTCTAGATAAATACTTAAAATTGTATCGACGATTTCAATGAAGTTTTTTTTAATAGAGAGTTGTTACATATTGTATTTAAAAGTATGTAATTCAAGCACTTGATATAATGTGTTCTTTTTTGTCTTCGCAACAAACAGTAATCTTGCTTTTTACTTTTCGCTTTTTAATTCTATTACGTTATTATATTTAACAGCTATAGTATATGAAATACTTTATGATGGAGTCTTCCAACTGAAAGACATAGCTTATGCCGTTGACAAAATGCTCCATGAGAAAATTCCAACAAACCATATTGAATATTTCATGTCAGAGAACGTCGAACGTAGAAAGAGATATAAAGAACGTGCAAAAATATACATTGAAGCATCTAAAGATGAAAAAGATAGAAATAATAACTTGTTGGCACTGAAATGCAAACACCATACTGAGGATATTGAACGAGCTAACTTATTGAAGGAATCTTTGAACATTTTCGTATTCAATCGAAGCCTGATTCAGCTAGAAAACGTATGTTTAAATTGCTTGAATATAAATAGCGCTAAGGATCTTTTGGATAATGGAATAACACCGTTTCCCTACAAAGTGGCAAAGGCTTTAGATCCTGATATATATAGGAATATAGAGTTTGACGTATGGAGCGAATTGAGACGAGGTACCGCAGAGTTTATTTAGTTCGTTAAAACAGATAAGTTTTAGGTTTTAACTTACATAATGGTGTTTACAGAGTCGCGTTACGGTCCTAGGTATTCTGACGGGGCAACGTTGCAAGTCGGGGTCAAGTGTCTGTGTAAAATCCAATCGGATCAGACGATACCTTATCATTGTTATATACAAGAAATGAGCCCCGATGGAGGGCCGTGCCTGGTCTTCATTGAAGAATTGGGAGAGAAGCGAGTTGTGAATTATGAACAGTTAGAATCGTTGCCCTCTGATGAGATACGCCCGTGGGCACCTCCGTATAGATATTCGCGTACCAACACCCAGCTCTTAAGTCTTGGTCAAATGCTGCAGCAAATAGGTGTGATATTGTTTTTCTTTACATCTCATATGTTATTTTCTCAACGATATTTTTATCATTGGTCTACAATGTCTAATAATTTTGAAGCTTAGTTAAAATTTGATTTTCAAAAATAATGTCTTTGTAGTTCCAAATAATGTGATAGAATTGAATTTAAATAGCAATTTTCTTAATACTTTTATGGAAAACTTGATGGATTTCTTTATGACAAACTGTAATATGTCAGCGATATAATAATGCTAGTACTTTTTTATTCTTTAATTCATATGACTTACCTATTTAATATTTATTCATTATTATATTTGTTATATATCTACTTTATACATCTATATATTACATACTTCACAGTAATATACATATACATATATATAGATATATTATATATCTTTGTAACTCTATTTTTCACTATAGTACTGTGTGTGCTTACTACTATAAATATATTTTCTTTTCTATTTTAACCAAAAAAATTGGATCTTTGTATGCTAGGCAAAAGCATACGCTTGTAACTTTCCGATATATCAGGTGACTGTTTAGACAGTAGCGATATCTATGGCGGTCACGCTACACTGGATTCTCGTTTTAAATCAATTAAAAATATGAGTACTTAACGTTTTACTTAATTTTCTACAAAAATATATACAATCCTCTACGCGTCTATGTTAAAGCACAGTGCTAATGACCGTCAGGTGATTTGATTTTATTTGAAAAGAACGTCGGAACGTCAGGAACAAAACAAAAGGGCTTATTGCCCGTTTTACTATCAAAAGTTATTAACCCTGAATCGCCCATTGTAGCTTTTGACAGAGGATATTGCACATAGGTTTATTATTTTATTTACAAGTTTTTAGTTACACTTTTAAAAGTCTTAGAACAAACTATAACTTTGGTTTTCTTAATTGTTTAGTAGTATCTGTTTTAATAATCATTTTATATGTTAAGTGTGATCATGATTTTAGAATACTGCGAGTGTCTAACCTTTCACGTGGTATATGTACTTAAAAAATGCACAAAACCATATTTTGCTATTATTTAAGATTGTACTATGTGTTCAATGTAAATACCATATTCAGGCAGCGTCACAAAGAAGCAAAGTTTGGGTAAACCGCGTAACAAGTCTAAAGGTGTCGAAGAGACGAAATTAATTGAAAAAGTGAAGGAAAATCATAAGTTATCGTGGAGTGATATGAATGAGGAGACCAATAGCACTAACTACGGGGAACCGAGTGACGTCACTTATCAGCACTTGGATTTTATTCATTTTGAACCGTCCCTTGTTAGTTATTTAACTATGTAGTCTGAACATTTCATTCATAAGCACTTCATTAATTTCAATATGATATAATACCCGTTTATATTTTCTCCGTGTTAGTTCTATTTTTGGCAACTAATCTTCTAGTTATTACTGCCATTGTCGATTGTGTTATGATGTTACAAATTTCTTGCGATCATTTCAATGAACTAACAAGATGGTGGCCGCCATGTTAGAACTTTCTAGGGAGTTTTTGAGGCATCTAAGACTTTATAACACAACATAAGATTATGAATAAAATCCAATATCCACTACATGATAGACGGATTGCGTCAAAAACTCCCACCTGACTGTTTTATAATTCCTATAATAAATTGATCTTTGTTGAAATCTTTTTCATTAAATTTTGATTGCAGTATGGTTTGGAGGCAGTTTTCTAAATGATTATGTTCAGTGTAAATGTAATTGTAGTTATATCGTATTTTTATTTTTTTTTTGTATTATTATGGACTTTCGATATGGAAAATGTATACGAAATCGTGGTGGCTTCATTGTTCAACCGGTGAAATATTACTCCGATGTCCGCAGATTCAAACTCCGCTATGTACTAACGAATTTTTAGGAATTGGCGTACATTTACTGATTTACACAGTTTTAGTAGGTGGTAGAGCCCCGCTAGTAGGTGGTAGAGCTCCGCTAGTAGGTGGTAGAGCCCCGCAGTAGGTGGTAGAGCCCCGCTGAAGCTATTTTTGGTTTCAGCATGAATGGGTCGGTTCCTCCGGGGTAGTACCACCCCTCTCACAGATAACCGACGTGAAATAACAGTGCTCGCATTGTTGTGTTTCGTTCGGTCAGTGAGAGAGCCGGAGGCCCTCGTCCCTTCCTCTTTCCTGCCCTTTCCTTCCCCTCCCCCTTCTTCCATATACAGGCTGGCAACGCACTTGCGACGTCCTTGATGTCGTTAGTGTCTATGGACGGTGGTGATCACTTATCATCACGTGACCCACCAGTTCGTTTATCTCCTATGACATAAAAAAAAAATTGTGAGGGGACCTGAACCTGAGTAATTTTCTTGTAATAATATTGTATGTGAGAAAATATAAAAATCGCTAATACGTCAAGGGCTGGTGTGTTGATTATGCCCATACCTTCCTTCGGGAAAAGGCTTGTGCCCCTACAGTGGGTCTCTCTCAGGCTGATGATGCTGCATTAGTTTTCCCTGCCTACCATGAATATGCAAGCGTAAAATAATAAGTTACGTTATTAAGTGCAAGCTAATTGGTTTCGAGTTAATTCTGACTAATGTAAACACCGCGGCTGGATAAAATTACAAAGTAACTCCATTGTTACGTATCGTATTGAAATTTGAAGTGCTTGCAAATGAAATGAAATAGTATCGGGTAGAGGTACCCATATCGTAGCTATCCTATTGTAGAATTGTTTGCTTCGTAGGATATACGTAGTTTAGTGCTACATGGGTGTAGTATGTTGTATCTAGATTTTAGTATTTATTGTATTGTGTATAGTTTTATATGAATTACTGACAGATTAATTAATACTTTGCTAACGGTTGACATACTTTTGCAGATTGAAGTACAGGTAAATTGTTAACTTTTTCCCTAACAAGTTCCTATTTTGTACGTTTCGTTATACCTGTGTTGTGTAAAACGTTAAGTTTTTCTCAAATAATCATTTGTGTTAAAACGGATTTAATGGAAAAATCGCTCTACCGGGAATAGTGGCTGCGGTAATTTCTTCTAATTTTACAAATTCTAAGTTTATGTGTTAAGTTGAGGTTTAAAATTGCCGGAAAAATAGGTCTACTTGCTGTGAATATATTCGTTATAAGTGTTGTTTTTTTTTCTCCGAGTATTTGTATAAAATTGGAAAATATGGGGAATTTTATAAGATTGTTCTCCAATTTCTACTCGAGTTATATAAACAAATCAAACAAATATGTTACAAATCTAATGTGTTAGAGGGTGGTAAAACTACATTGGTTTAAACATATATTTGGTGCTGTGAAATCATCTGTTCACTTAAGGTCTTTATTCTTTGTTACTTTGGCTACATCGTTATATTTACGGGAAGCCTCAGAAACATTGTATGTAACGAAATTAAAACCAATATTTTATATAACGGTACATAAGTTATAAATTCAGTTCATAATTTGTCTGGTCTCTTTGGTAATTACGCTTATTATGATCTCCAATTACTGACGAGGGGTCGAGAGGTAATTAATTCCCTTACCCTAAATGTTTATATATTGAATAAGGTGCTATGTCATCTACATAATAAATAGATACGTACACTTAATAAAAACTAGCAATTTTTCAACTTCATTTTATACAATTTCATAGTAGAATCTGTGATCGGAAGGAAGAATTCGCTTTGATTTTATAACGAAACAACATTTTGGAGATAATATTACTCAAAATGTACCAATTTCTTCTTTAATTTTTTTTTGTTATGTAATAAATTTGTTTACATGAGTATATGTCCAATATTAATAATATCTTGATTTACACGTAAATGTTTCCTAATTACGTAACACTGCATCCATGCGAAGACAGAGCTGGTTGCGAGTTACATATATATAGTTAAAAATGTAGACTTTTTAAACTACCCTCGCCCAATAATTGTAAACAAGTGGGTACTCGAAACACAATTTTAATAAAATAACAATAGTGGTAGGTTTCTCGGACATCGCGTTGATTGACTTAGGTTCGAATACTTATAAATTAATCATGGCTTTCGATGAAGGAATGGAAATTGAACAATAGTATTATGGTAGGTAGATTTCCTAAGTTCATGTGACTAGCTACCCTCAAATTTAAAATCTGTTGCAAAGCACCAGTCAGTATGTTCCGATAGCTGCTTTTAAGCGCCAGTACCCCTCTAGGGTTAGCATGTTTACCATTCTAGACCACATTTAATACCAAGTGTGATTGTGGTCAAACCTTTAAATCTACAAATGTACAGTGAATAATATTCTCTGGTTACGCAGTTACCACGTGGAAAGATTTAATGTGAGCCAATAACAGCATCGAAAGAGAGTAGTTGATCAGTAACATGAGTGTAAGTTGTTAAAACATAGGCATTTGGCACAGCATTTCGGTTGCACTGTTCGGTTGAAGCTAAGATGCTGTTTGACTTGGTAATTATATCAGCGAATTTTCCTAATGAACACAAAGAATGGGGACCAATAGGGCAGATATATTCGTTGGAATGAAACCAAAAATAATGTATGTCAGTGACAGGTCAGGGTGGGCGGAAGGCTCTTTGCGTAATTCTGGTTCCATCGCGATTTAGGTTTTAAATCCAGACGAGCAGGAATTAGTTATAATCGAATTGTGAACACAATGCAATGAGTACATCCGGCAGAGTAACGACCGACGGGTTTGTTAGCAGAATATAGGTGGTAGAGCCACGCTGAAGCTATTATTGGTTTCAGCATGAATAGGTCGGCTCGTCCGGGGTAGCACCACCCGACACACAGAAAACCGACGTGAAGTAACAGTGCATCCATTGTTGCATTTCGTTCGGTCAGTGAGAGCGACGGAGACTCATCACCTCTCCCCCCACCTCCTCTGCCTTCCCCTCTCCTCTAACCCCTACCCCTTTATCTCCATTCCTCCAAACACAGGCTGGCAACGCACTTGCAAATCCTCTGGGGTTGCTAGTGCCCGTGGACGGCGGTGATCGTTTAATAAAAGGTGACCTATATGATATAAAAAAAAATATCCATTCTACTCGAGCGTCCGCAATAGAACGCCTCACCCACAAAAATAGGTGACCAACCCAAAGAAACATCAACGTGAAGTAGGAGTCCGATTTGTGCTGCCGCGCGAGTCAGACGTGCGCACTGAGCTTCAAAAGTGACCGTTATTTTTCGGCCGTTATTTTTCTCGAAGTTATTATCGCGAGTTCGATCGGTCTGCGACTGCGTGCTTCGTGCATCGTTTTGCGTAGTCACTTTTAAGCTCGCCGCGTTTCTGTCCGGTTTTCCTATAGGAATAGTGACGTCAATCGTAGGCGCTCCATTTTAGAGCGTATCGAACTGCACTTTTCAGTGCAAACCCGGGCTGCATAAAGTCCAGTCGTCTGGCCAACCCTCGGAAACCTCACGGTGCAAACGTAAGGGGGTTGGAGCGCCCTACCCGCTCGCCGTAGGCCCCGCGGCCTACTGCACTGGTAGACGGGCCTGGGTAGCTAGGCCTTGGCGAGGTCGCCTAGTCTAGTCCAGGTGTCGCCCTCCCACCCTCCTTTTCCCCTTGTTCCATCCCCGGGTGTCTGTTTGGGCGTAGCCCGGTTTACCGGTCTGCGTCCTCGGCCTCGGGCTTCTTAGGGCCTCCCCCTAGGCAAGTTAGGACCCCCCCTGTGAGGCATTGCACCTTCGCCCACAGTTTCTCTTGGCCCAGGCTCGGGATAGCCCGTTAGCTTACCGTTGGCGTGCCCCCCTGCCCTGAAGCCCTGCGAGGGCCCTCAATACATCGCGAATCTACCGACCACGAACTCATTTAGTACTCTCTCGGCGCAATCGCCTCTCGATGCGCGAGATAAGGGCCTGCTTGAGGCCCCGATATCGAACTCCAGCTCGGAGTCCGGCTCCGAGATGGAGCTAGACGAAACAACATCCGCCGAGTAGAACGCGTCCGCGATCCCGACCGCGATTCCCGCGCCTTCTGCGCAATCAGACAGAGACGGTTACACAACCGTCTCACACAAAAAGCGTCGTCCGGGCAGCCCGACGGATTCGGGTTCCGTAGGCCCACAAAAAGTCGCCAACATAGGTGGCGCGCGTGTACCGTCGACCGCGGCTATACCGTCGCGCAAGCTGAACGCGAGTAATAACAATAGCTCCGTCTCGCTCACTTCGTCCGCAGGTAGGAAGCCGCGCCCGCCGCCTACGATACAGGACAAGTCCCGATGGACTTCAATCTCGAACAGTTTGAAGACGCGTAATATAAATTACACAAACGCAGCACTCCGGCGGGCATTCGCGTTAAATCGCGTCGGACGACCACCGCGCTCTTATACGATTCCTTACTGAATCGAAGCTCGCGTATTTCATGTACGCTTTAGAGGACGAGCGCCTCCTGCGTGTCGTGCTTCGCCGTGTCCCGGCCGAAATCTCGGTCGAGGACGTCACCCTCTCCCTTAAGGAGAAGAATTACCCAGTGCGTGAGGTACATCGTATGTACCACCCACGCACTCGCGCCCCATATAGTATGGTACTTGTCCTCCTCGACCGGTCGCAGGAGGGCAAGGCCATTTTTTCACTAACTTCGGTGTGTGGCCTCAACGGGATCACCGTTGAGCCCCCACGCAAGACCCACATTCCTTCGCAGTGCCATAACTGCCAGAGTTATGGCCACTCCGCGAAGAACTGTCATCTTCGTCCCAGGTGCGTCAAGTGCCTGGGAGACCACGCCACGAAGGAGTGCAAGCGCACTCCTGGCACTCCCGATCCTCCCAGCTGTGTGCTCTGCGGTAATGCGGACCACCCCGCGAATTATCGCGGCTGTCCCCGCGCGCCGCGCACACAACGTCCCCGTCAGGCGAGGCAGGCGCCCAGGGTGCCTGCAGCCGCCGCCCGCCCTCCGCCTCCACCTCTCATGTCCGTGGAGGCCTTCCCGAGCCTGCCGGGCGCCTTCGCTTGCCCCCTATGATAATATAATATAAAAAATCAGCTGTCTTACAATTCCCACTTCCAATATTTAGATGGCGGCACGGTGACGTCATTCTTAATCAAATAAACTACTCTTAGTACTAAATTAATGAGGCAGTCATAAGAACTGCCGACAGAATTGAAAATCAAAACAATGAAATAACTCTGTTCTCTTTTGAATTGTCATATTAATTATAGTGTGAAATAAAATTTCAGAATTTGTTTATTGAAATTATTAATATTAGTGTGGATTTCATGTTTTTACACTGGCAGCGATAATTATATACATTTTTATTAAGCCTATTAATGAATCAAACGTATGATAAGCTGGAAAACATCAGTATTACATGTACACATACCCCTATACTTCGCGTCGCTAGTTTTATGTAAGCCGTGCAAGCGCAATACAGCCGGTTATGCTGACGTAGCATGTTATGACGCTAAAATACAAATTTATCTCGTGCCAAAAACCGCATAACGCACCTAAAGACGTTTTCACTACAAGAAAGTTATCTGTTTTTTTGTATTATTTCAAATGGAACTTTTGTTCACGAGCTACTCACACTGCGAAAGTTAGTACGTAACGTCTGAATGTTTACCAAACAATATATTTTACCTTTCGGAAAATTCTCGATTTTCCCCCCGCCCTATAAGCTGAATATAGATTTAAGCCGATTTACCGGTAACAGGGCGCTCGAGCGAAAGGGAAAATGACAGCCCACTTGGTAATGATTGGCTATAACAGTCGTCGGGATTCTTTGAGGAGAGACTTATTTTTTACGAAGAATCTTTTGATGTAGCAACAACATGCAAAAGTAACCAACTAATTAATCGAGGAGGCGTATCCCAAACTTATGGACGAAAATAGTAACCAATCATGGCGTAATATTAGGAATATACGTATATTCGTGTATTATTATTATATTTCTGTTTTTTTTTTAGTCAAACGTCGATATTTGATTTAAGGCGTCAGTCGAACTTTAGACATGGAAGAATCGAATAGTTCCTTTTGGAAGTATTTAGACGAATCTGTCAGTAGTTTTTGTAGAATAGTTTGAAGTGCTTGTTGTGAATTTTTGAGGTGTTTAGACTGTGAATAGCGGTGGTGTTTTCAGGTTGAAGTACAAGCGCTGCCCCTGATGGTGGACTGCCGAGCTGGTCCGGGCGCTCCGCCCCAGGAACTCGCGCAATCGCCGCCTAACGGCGCTCAGCTGGCTGACTCGCTTCAGAATCAGGTGACTGCCTTACTTTACAATTATATCGAATGATTTTATTTATATCAATAGTTTAACAGATACATCTATACTACGGAAATCAAATATCTTATATATAAAACAAAAAATACATATACATATTAGGTCTTTACCTATGAAATTGCCGTTTTGTATGAAAAAATTGTAAACGAATTTTTTTCATGTATTTTTTATTTGTATTAATCGAAGTAATCACGCATGCAATCAATGCATCTTTGCCAACGCAGTGGCAGTTTATTGATGCCCTTCTTAAAGAAATCAGCTGGAAGGGAGGTAATTAATTCTTCAAAGGCATTTTGTATTGCCTCTCGGGTATTTAATTTTTTCCCCGCCAAAGAGTTATCCAAATTCTGGAAAAAGTAGTAGTCAGTAGGCACAAGGTCTGATGAGTAGAGCGGATGACGGAGAACTTCCAACCCAAGTTCTTGCAACTTGGAGACCGTCTGTTGTGCAGTTTGAGGTCGCGCGTTGTCGTGTAGGAGCAGCGGAGACGAGCGATTGACCAATACCGGTTGGAGATGTGCCAGCTTCTCCATCAATGTGTTCAGTTCTTCACAGTACACATCTGCAGTAATGCTCAACCCGTTTGGTAAGAAGCTGTGATGAATCATACCGGCGCTAGACCACCAAACAGTGACCATCACGTTTCTAGGGGTAAGTTTTCATTTAGGGCATTGTTTAGGTGCTGAACAAGGATCCAATCAACTTGCTGAGCGCTTGCGGTTATCAAACAGAATCCATTTTTCATCGCAGGTAACAATGTGGTTCAAATTTCCTTCATTTGTGTGTCTGTTGAGCAGTGCAAGGCACGTCTCGACGCGTACTTCGCGCTGGCAATCATTGAGTTCGTGGGGCACCCATTTGTCAAGCTTTTTTACCTTTCCAATTTGACGCAAATGGACCAATATTGTTTTGACGCTAACGTCGAAAGCTGCTTCAGCCGTAGATTGTGTATCATAAACTTCCACAATCGCCTTTAATGCGTCATTGTCGACCAAAGTCTTCGGACGACCGCGAGGTTCATATTTCAGGTCGAAATTCCCAGAACGGAAGCTAGCAAACCAATAACAGGTGGTGCGTTCGTTTGTAGTGTTAGCTTCGTAAACGTCGTCGATGTTGCGTGTCGCTTGTGCCGCGTTGCTGCCACGACGGTACTCATATTCCATAATTACTCGAATTTTAACGTATCCATGATGACAAAAAAGATTGAAATGCGATGAAAATGTAACACTAATCAAAAATGACTACTTTTGGAAATAAAATAAAAATAAAATAAAATTAATTTGAAATTAGAATTCTTAGCCAAACAATAATTATTTTCATTTGAAATGGCCAGTACTGCAGAACGGCAATTTCATAGGTCAAAGACCTATTCAAAGACCTATTATATTTAAACCTAATATTAAACAATAAAAGTCTAATGTACATACATAAAAATCCAATGTCATGATCTTCATGAAATGGTGGCATTTATGTATAGTTTGGTCCAAGTTGAGAGATATAATAATTTATATTTCCACTAGCTGATCAGTGCGGACTTGGGCGGTAAATTAAAAAACTATTATTTGTGACTTAAATATAAAAGTTAGACATATGCTTTTTTGTAGGCATTATCAAGGTCTACGACTTTTTTCTAGAACTCAAACATATGCCTCTCATTCTTCTGGCAGATTTCGTAAAAAACGTTTTCGTTCACCGTCTTTTTCCGACTTTGCAAATCCGACTACCAAAAAAAATTATGATTACAAACTTTACTTCTTTATAATGTTAGTATAGATTAATGACGTCAATCTTTTAAATAACAAATTAAATGAGTGTCAATGTTGTTTATTGTTATCAATTATAAATTCCATCAGTCTCGAATAGATGGCGCTTTAATTTAGCTTGTTGACAGATAATTGTAGGACCAACTGTTATGGATATGTTATGGATGGCGCCCGTTTTAATTTTGAATTTCCTTTTCAAATTTAATTCAACATGCAATAACTGAGCCGCAGCAACACGTGGCCCGTCAGCTAGTAAACTATAAAAATGACTTCGATTACGGACGATAATGTTGTCTCAGAACTAACGTGTTTATGTACAGCGTCGGTCGCCGCAGGTCCGAATACTCCATTGACCGTGGAGATAATAGCAAATCGCTTTCTAATGTATCCCTATTAAATTGTTGAACTGTGCTCCGACAGTTGCACATGGTAGCTAGTTTATTAACATTTTCAACACCAGGTGCATCTGGTTATGCTGAAACGCTAAATTAATAAAAGAAAATCATTAGGCTACGACGAAAATTGTAAGACTGATATTAAAGTACATTGCACTCCTTTAATCAAAAAGATATAACTGTAAATTGTTATTCGAGTTCACCAGAAACTGAATTAACGTCGCGAGAAGAATACCTACCTTTTAACACACACTTCTATACTATTAATTGAAAACGCATGACTGTGTTCTCTTTTTTTTAAACGTGTGAAAAACAGACTATGTAGATAGTTAATAAAATGGAGCAAACGAAATAAGTCAATATTTTACCAAAAAGTAATTATCTTATATACTTTAATTGATTAAAAAAACGCATTACTTCAATTTTTGTCATTTTAAAAAAAAATTTTTTTTTTTCGGTAACATTACCACTCAATTCAATATTATACTAATTATTGTAGTGCATTATATATAACTCCGTCTGTATTACAAATATTTTATAACTTTTTTTTTTGTAAATAAAAAAAGTGTATGTAATGATAAACTATTAACTTTTTAAATGTTTATTTAAACGTAGTCCTGTTACAATATTGGTTATATTTCTACAACGACTAAAAGCAATATAATTACACTACTTATCCCTAGTTTTAGAACCAACCTAAATCGCTTTCATTTATTTTTAAGACAAATTTGAGTCGAACGTGTAATCATAGCCGAACTTAAAACGCATTTTTCCACAAAATTGATTTTTTTGAGTCACCTCTTTTTAAATGCGATTTTATGGCGGCCTGCAAACTTTCTATTGCATTTCTGTATCAATTGATGTATATTCACGGGTTTATTTTTTTACAAACTGTGTAATGGCTGTTTGCTTGGTGGGTCTTTATAACGTTACTTAATTGGGCGAGGGTTTATGGGGCTGCAAAAACGCTAATCTTGCTAAGTTAAATTAGCTAAGTTATACATATACGAATTAGACATCAATGTGTACCAACATGTGTCCTTCACAAACACAAACGTGTTTCTTATATCTATCAAATCGGATAAACTAAGGGTGAACTCTATAGAGCATACACGGCCTTATTTTATCGTTAGCTCTGCTAAGCTTCGCTAAGTACGCTATGGAATCTTAGGTTTCGAATTTATAGTATAATTACGCTAAGCTTGTGGTGGTTAGCTTTGTTTCAATAGTGCGTCGAGTCTAAAATATCTTTAATTGTAAAAAATAACATTAACCATATATTATGTTGAAAGAATATTGAAAAAATGAGTCAACCGGAAATAAAAAAAAGCAGTCGAAGGTTTCTTACGTTACGTGACAATCAAGTAATATATTATTTTTTCTCGAACTGACTACGCTATTGACCTAGCAAGGCCTTAACAGCTTCACCGGACTACGTTAAGTAATAATGATAATCTAAAAAGTTACATAGAACTGTAATTGTTACATTATTCGTCCTTTTTTTATTCTTATAAGTAATAACTTAGTTTTTGTAAGTTTTTGAATTTGATGATTTCAACTTTGCTCAGCTCAAACTAAGTAAACGCTAAATTTGGGGCCATAAATTAAAATTATAGAGGTTGAGATAAGTCTGAGTACGCTCTATAGATTCCACCTTAAACTAACCAAGTTCGAAGGAATAAAACGTAAAATAGAAGCCTTTCATCATATATACCTACTTGTGTATTCTTGGCTATTTATGCCTTTAAGCGTACTATATTATCAGTAGACCGGTATAACGTGGTGTTTGTAACGATGGTAACCGCTGTCATTGTAAACTAGGATATACACATGGTTTCGCTCTCGAAATTTAATATAGATGTATTGTCCCGCGCTAGCCTGCCGGTGGGTCTGGTGGCTCTGGTGGTGATGCCGGTGCGCACTCCCTATCCTCGGCTGCCTCCACTCCTCCGAGTACCAGCAGCGTTGTTACTTACTCAGGTAAAATCATTAACTTGTTATGTTTTACTGGGGTTATCTTTGTAGAAAGTGGTTATTTTGCAGAAACAAAATTCATTTTCAATAACCTATTATAAGATATTTTACTGGGCTTACTTGCAGAAAGGGATTACTGTAGACAGTGGTTGCTTTTGCAGAAATCCATTATAAGTAATTATTTTGCGCGTCCGTTTGGAATTGATTGGCCATTATAACGTCACATTGTAACAAAAACGTTTGTTTTCATTTACGTGTCTTGTTATAAAAGAATAATATATATGACGTAGGTAGAGAACAATTTTCCATCCAGGATACTCTCATCTAAAATTTAGTTGTAGACTCTTGCTATGTGTAGCTTCCACAGTTCTACTGTTATTTGTTTATTATATAGTTTTCCTCATCTTTAGACTTCTTATCTAAGTTTTTGTAGT
Organism: Antheraea mylitta; assembly: GCA_014332785.1. Taxonomy (NCBI): domain Eukaryota; kingdom Metazoa; phylum Arthropoda; class Insecta; order Lepidoptera; family Saturniidae; genus Antheraea; species Antheraea mylitta. Next base: position 7,206,325 of record JACEII010000020.1, read on the forward strand.
TTATATATTAAAAAAAAACATTTTTTTTTTCACATAATGCTCGTGCTACATGCTCCGGTTTTGCTGCGTGTTTGGGTTTACCCGATTAGGCCTCCCACGGCAGCGGCTCAAGCCTAGGTTCGATCCCTCGGTAGGGAGCCCTTGAGTGCGTTGTTTGCGCGACGCGGTGACACTCCCATATATCACTGCTACAACATTACACGATCACCCCCACACACGTGCACGCCTACACGCTACACATTTTGGTGGAAGGGTTTACTTTTTTTCCCTTATCGAACTGAAAAACTCTCAATTTTTCGATAAAAAATATATGGAGGAGTTGTTGAGGCGGATATGCTTGGTACCACATATACGTTTCAACAACTCAAACATATATGAATAGTTAGCTAGGTTATCTATGATAGGTCGCGATTTTGCATGCAACGGACAACAGCCAAGCCGAAGTGTGACGTACACCCTTAAGCTGGTTGCCAATATAAAATCGGCTGAGTGTCTTAAGCGCTCGCCTTAGTAGTCCGATGAAGCTGTAAAGGCTAAAAAATAAAGGCCAATAGCGTAGTCAGTTCGAGAAAAAAAAAAGCTGCGTGTTTGTTAACTCGTGCATCATCTGTAGATAGCAATAACGGTTAAATATCAGTGATGAACTACTTGTGTTGTGTTATTTTATAATATTTTATATACTGTTGTAAGTTATTCTGCTGTTGGGTAATACAATAATAGGATGAATATTTATTGTTTATATCGTGTAAATGTGAGATTCGTGAAATAATGTCCCTTTTTAATCTGTATGTTGTATAAAGATAGCTTGCAATAACACCGCTTACTATTGTCATTGTCAATAATAATAATGTACGACGATAATCAACAGTTGTATAATGTTTTTAACAATTTTTTATATATCGCGTTGAAATAATACATACTTTTGCCTTATAATATCTCGATTCCTACTATGCTGGAATGCTTCTAGAATCCATCAATGTATGTATTATCGGGAATGCAGTGTCTTGAATTAATTATTACACTTATAATATTTAGTTTTTTTTTTTTTTTCGAACTGACTACTTTATTGACCTAGCAAGGTCTTATAACAGCTTCACTACTATAATATTTAGGAGTGTGCTACATTCACAGTAATACATCGATTTAATACAGTTATTCTATGGTCCTGTGTAGGTAGTCAGATCTTTTTCTTTATTGTTATTTTTGTTAACCAATTTTCTAGTAGAATATTAGAGCCATTGTCGAGTTAATTTATTGATATTACAAGTTTCTTGCGATCACTACAGTGAAGTAACAAGATGATGGCTGCCTTGTTAGAACTTTCCAGCGAGTTTTGTGGCCAGTCAGAGTCTATGCTCCGCGGCATTATCGCCTATCCACTTCACTTGTGCACAATATCCAAACTATTACGTAAAACACAACAAGTATTACAGAATATACAGCCAAATAACACAATTATCATTACATATTATAAAGCAACTCTCTGTTTGTGACAATCTTAAAAACTACCGAACGGAACTTCATGCTGTTTTCAACAGTAGATAAAATGATTCTTGAGGAAGGTTTAGGTATATAATCTGGTAAGTTTTTTTTACCAGGGATGGATAGCGCTCCCCCGGTCCACTAGTAAAATATAAATCTACAACAATATTAATAATAGTCAACGCTAGCATCAACTATTTGGTTCAAATGACAATCCATTTATGAAATATTTGGTACCTGAAAAGTTTTGTCCTTTTGTTAATTAAAAAGTTGAAAGCATTTTATTGAAATGTAAATTCTTTTGGAACGGTAGGAATTAGATTTTATGAAGTGAATTTTAAAGAGGTGAAAATTATTCGAAGCTTATTTATATGTGATACGGATTTCCGCTTGCCAACTACTTCATGTACATTATTAAACGAAAAATTTATTTAATTTCCGATCAAGTATCTCGCCGTGTCTTTTCCCATTTTTTATCGTTTGGTGCTTGTAGAGGTGCTTGGTGTTTTAACGAGGTCTAGGTAAACATTTTTTTTTAATAATTAATCGGTAAGTTGGCTTTTTAAATAATGTAGTTAGAGAAATGCTAGAGGCTGTAGGTAAATTTGATATATCATAATATTTGAGGAAATGTATATATAAACTAAAGAATAATTTGACATGAAGAATTGTCTATAAAATCTTTTCAGCCAACTACAAATCCTATTACCGGTGATCATAACAGATCATAGGGCTCATTCAAGAAATTACGTAAGCAGAATTTTTGTAATTTCTGACAGTACCCTGGTCAGCAAAAGTAAACAATGCTCTTACTCCTCCCCTCTATGTTTATGACAACTTTTTTTAAATTTATTTATTACTTCCTTGACACATTAACGACGCTCTTACAAAATATTACTTAAATCTAATAACCCACAAGTTCAGGACAGTGTGAAGCATCTTTACAGTACATCTTTATTCTTCATCTTTATATTAGTATCAGTAAATTTTTATATTAGTATTTTTAAATCTATTCTAGTTAAATACATATTGCTGACGTAATCACTACCCAGACACCCCATCCCCTGTGTCATCAAAAACAAGCAAAATCAGTGCTTACGTTATACTCAAATGGCCCCATGTTAGTCACAGAGGTACAAACTTTACATTATCCGACGTATATACACTTCTTTAACGAGTGTACTGGCATGAAAATGAACCGCTCATCTTGTACGGTGTTTCTATTTGTCCAAATTGTTCTTTTTGCAATTACGTATTTAAATGAACTGTTAGTGCTGTCTAAAGTCGGTTAACGTTTAATAGTAAATGGTGCCGGGTACTCAATCTCATTTACAATTTCATAATCTTAGTTGGAAGAGACGAATTTTTGAAATTCTGCCCATAACGACAGCAGAAATACGAACAAAAACAATGAAATGAATTACAAAATACGCTGTTGAAGCAGAAATTGTCAAGCGTCTTGTTATTACGTTATTCTAATGAAAAAATCGTTGTACTCTAATATAAGGTTTGTCATCGAAAAGTTACTTATGTGAAAAATATACATTAAAAAGAAACCCTTGCAGAACATATAATCTAAAAATTTGCGTAGTAAAATGACAAGTGAAAGGGAATCGATGCTGCGTAGTTGCGTCATGTACTTAGTTGCGTTTAGGGTAGGGGTGCTCAAACCATTGGTTAGGAGTGCTTTTTGAGTTGATCTCGAGAAAATTGCGCCGAAAGAAAACTATGCATAGATTTTGTATTATGAACTAAAGCAAATTATAATAAATAACAGACTAAAATTTATTTGATTTACAATTAAGCGAGAATAACTCACCTCATCACTTTCTTTAATCGTTTTTAGCGGGAGTTACCTACACCTACGTAGACAATCCTGCATCACATACTTGCAGCCTTTCAGAATCAATCGATCATAATTTAACAATATTAAGGATGATAGCCAGCAGTTCAAGTTTGAGCACCTCTGGTTTAGGGTAACTAAATAAACGATTGCTACTGATTTGCCGTTGACGAATTGCGTTACAATGGACCCCTGGTTATTCAGCCCCCTATCTAATACGGCGGCCCCTGTATAATCTCACATGCATATAAGTTTTACATTTATTTCGACAAATCTGTGCATAGTATCAATAATATTATTATTCTTCGACTTGAATACATTTATTGGTTCATATATGGCATAGTTTAACATAACTCATTAACATCGATATGTTCATTTATTATTGCCTTGTTAATGCAATCGTTTAATTGACTTGGATAACTAATATACTTTTTTTTACTATCATTTTTGGCATCTTCTAGTAGATTATTATTGCCATTGTCGAGTAAGTTACAAGTTTCTTGCAATCATTTTAATGTTCTAACAAGATGGTGGCCAGTGAAATCTGAATAAGTGAGCGCTGGATATGTGAGGAATCTCTGTTATTGATAATTACAATGACGTACCGACACTTTTGTTTTGATATAGCTCTGTTATTAGGATTTTTTAAACCACTGTAACTTAGATTTGTTTTCTTATATTTGTCCGATATTTACCTCTATAATTGGACTTTGTAACTTAATAGCCCGTATAATTTAGAGGATTATCAAGTTTAGACAAGTTATTACATGTTTGTTTACATACAGTGAAGTTTCTTCCCTCTATAAATAAGACAACTGTCATGTTAACCTGCCTGTTTGGGATACCAGTTAAATGAAAAGCTCCTATAAGTGATAAACAAAATATAGATTCCTTCAGATCCTATAGTGGTGAAACGTGTGAGTGGATGTTACGTAACATGGAACAGGCGGGGCGGGCTCATCGAGCGGCGTGAGTACGTCGGGAGCCGCGGCCCCCGCGGGTACGGCCAACGTGCCCCCGTACGGTGGTGGCGGGCCGTGCACCCCGTACATGTGCGGCGTCAAGTCGATGATGTGGTGCTCGCCGCAGTCGCCGCCGCCGGCGCCGCTGGGCCCGCTGCCGTTGGGTCACGGGCCCCCGCCGATGCCGGCTCTGGCCGCAGTACAACACGTGCCTCACTTGCCGCACATCACTCCACCGCCGCTCGGGGTTAATCCGCACGCTTTTAAAAGTCTTCAGGCAAGCGGAGCTGATCTACCCATGAACGGTAATCTAAAACCTTCTAAATCTAAATACATAGAAATCTAGTTGTACGGCTTACATACATTGCCTGTTGCCTTACTTATTATGTGCGCATCAGAACATTCGAAATTATAATTGTACAATACTTGGAGAGTCAAACGCGTTCAAACACTCAGGTTGCAAAACAAAATCATTGTAACACATTAAATAAAATAGTTGTGACCTAACAGGGCACCCAAAGAATATATGTCAGCCAAGGATTTGCTCCATACCCTCACCAGTGTCATGATTTCTGTCCACAATAAACTCCGAAACTACTGAACCTATTTTCATAAAAGTTAGCATTTATGGTATTTGTGGTCCAACTTGAGAGATAGGATAATTTATATTTTTTATAATCTGACTTCAATATTTTTAATTACTACTTAAATGATTGTCAATGTTGTTTATTATTAATTATGTTTAAGTTTCATCAGTCTTGAACAGATGACGCGTTAAATTAGTTTGTTGGCAGTAAACTGTAGGACCGACTGTTATAAATATCTCACCGATGTCGCCACGTTTTAATTTTCAATTTCTTTTTCAACTCCTGTTTATTTTATGATGCTAGTGTTCTGTTCATAGTCATTTGAATTAACATTTGCACAATACATTAATGGTAAATTATGGTCTCTGATATGAATGAATGAAAATGATTAAAATGAATAAAGTATCTATGGAATGAAATACTAGGGTTGGACTAAATTTTGTGTTAATGAGACCCCCAACGCTATTCGTTGATGATCTCTTACCTTCCAAGCTTTCTCTTCAATTTTATTTTTGGCAACCATTCTTCTAGATTATTACTGCCATTGTTGATTAAATAATGATATTACAAGTGTCTTGCGATAATTTCAATGTTCTTAGAAGAAAGTGGTTCCTTTGTTAGAACTTTTCTTAGAGCTTATATGGCAAGTCAGAATCCACGCTCCGGTGTATTATTTGCCATCCTCTTCACTTTTGCATAATAACTAAACTATATTATATAAAACACCATCAATATTACAAAATATAAAGTAAAATAACACAAGATTATCAATAAAATATAAAATCTACTACATGGCGAGAATCCCGCCGAAAGCTCCTTCCTTCTATGTTAACAGCAATCTATATATTGTTGGTTCTAGAAAACTCCAAATAACCAAAACATAAATACCACCGGATCGAAAGCTCCTTCCTTCTATGTTAACAGCAATCTATATATTGTTGGTTCTAGAAAACTCCAAATAACCAAAACATAAATACCACCTATCCCTTTCTACCAAGTCCCCTGGTTCGTCTGTAATGTAAGGTTCTGATGATTTCGATGACAGATATTCCAACATTGCGTTACTATTACAACCTGGGCGTGGAGTGCATGTGGGCGGTGTACGGGCCTCCGCCCATGCACGCTCCGCCACGGCACTACTCCCCGAGGGACCTCGCTCAGGTATATATCCTCAACATAATTCATCTTTCTATTCACCTTTAGTTAACTATTATGAGATAACAATCAAATTGGGATCCTTCAAGTATTATGTAAGCACTAAATGCGGGGGAGAATCTTGGATTTGCTTGATTTTTGATGACATAGAAGATGGGGGAGGTCTGGACGATGATTACATGAGCAATATTTACTATTTACTTTTTCAGATTTTTGGTAAAAAGTCGCCGTTATAAATGCATATTTACGTAAACATGACGGAGTCGGGCGTTAGAACTTTGCTTACTTTTGCTAATAAGTGAGAGGGGCGGTCAGAAATTACATAAATTCTGCTAACGTAATACTTGTACGGTCCCGTATAATATGTGTTTTAAATTCACTTTTCTTTTCAAGGTAATCTTTCTATAATCTCGATTGATGTCAAGTGATGACGTGATCGAAAATGAAACTCTTTAGGTTTACAAATAAGGATTTTTGTAGTATCCTTTATGGATTTTTTTTTATCGTTTACATGTACTGAAGTCGAGATGTTATGAAAGTTTCTCATCGGTGCTAAGGCAGTTTTTGTTAATAACGGTAACTGACGAGCTTTATAGATTGATGGTTCGAATCCGGCTCGAAGGACCAATATTGTAATTTTTTCATATAGTAAAGTGTATATAGAGTGGAAACACGAAAAAAACGTCCGTATTGATTTTAAAAAAATATGACACGTTTCATAGCTTAAGTAAAGGTTTGCAGTTTGTATTGCCATAAACAAAGATGATAAAAAGTGCTAACCCTCAAATGCTGTACGATATTATTTAAAAAATACCACTCTTGTTGGCTTAATTTAACTATTAACCATATATCCGTGTCAAACTGGTCTCTGATATTATATAGATTAATTATAAATTTGAAAATGTAGGACATGCAGCATATGTCGATGCACGATCGCGGCGGCATGAGCCAGCCCAACCCCTCCGACCAGAACCACAAGCACAAGCCGTCGCAGGGGAACGACAAGTCCTCCGCCAACACCCAGGGCAAGGGCAACGGACAGAGACCTCTGCTGGGACCCAGGTCACTTACAATCATTCATCCTCGACTCTCAGAACTCATTAATCACCGCTCAGGCTACATTCCAAACTACTACATACCAAATGTCTTGTCACATTCCAAAATGAGTTAAATACAATTTCAACCATTCATATAAAATGTTTAGTTTTTTGAAGATTTCGGGTTTTTATATTTTAATCCTAGACAATTTGCTCTTTGAGTTCAGGCGTTGGTACATACCACGTTCTCAATGACAATTTTTTTTTATTAATATTCCGTCTATCTTCTTTATGATTCACCTGTCCGTGTGTATGAGGGTGAATTCTTTCTAAACGGCTGGACAGATTTTGATGAAATTGTTTGTGTATTCAGTTGGATTCAAGAATGGTTTAGATTCACAACTGGATCCGGTAGGTGGCAATGCGGTTGAATTTTAGGATTTTATTATCAAGGGAGGGTAACGTCCACAGGGTCCACTAGTTCCATATGAATTAACTATGATATCAAATTGCAGATTCAAACGCGGCGGTAACTATCAAGACGGTAACGTGAACTCTAATCACCAGAACAAGCCCCATAATAATATGGGCAACAAGGGCCCTAATCACCGGTGAGTTTTTTTATGTATGGTCAAATAACATTCTAGGCGGCCATTTTGTTTGCAGCGACATAAAATGGCGGGGTGGTAGTTTTCCTATTGAAAATACAGACTAATATTTTCGATCGTTTTAAGTGTTCATTCTATTTGTTGCCATGTTGCACTAGTTCTTAATATTTAAATCAAAAATACTTTATTAAATTAAGTTGGTCTTACAGTTTTCTGTCAACAAACTTATTTAAAGTATTATCTACTTGAGGTTGATGAAACTTATAACAACACGTTTTTTTTCCACTCTCTCCTGTCAAATGTCATCTCGGTATTCACACCTTTTACGCACATATCATTATTCACACAGTTCATTCACACAATTCATACACCTTTTCCATTTTCCTCTATTCGTATATCTGTCCACTATCATGCTCAACACTTTACTAGTTACATGGTTTTCATCTCTCCTCATGGCATGCTCATACCGTGCTAACCTATTACTTCTCAACTTCTATGTCACTGGTGCTATTTTTAAAGTTCTTCTGATATACTTATTCTAGTTGCATTATACATCCACTTTAACATTTGTATTTCCGCCACATGTATTTTTTTCTCATCCGACGTTTTTGTAGCTAAGCACTTAGATGAATACAGTAATAACCACTCTTATCATAGATTTGTAAACCTTATAATTTGGTAAATTATTAAGCAACTATGTTTTTGAATAAAAATTTTATTATTGTGTGAGTAGTGACGGGGTCGCAGTTAGTGTGAAATGTATAGTTAATCTTAGTTTGTTATGTAATGGATTTTATATTTTATTTATAATCTTGTATTTGACTCTATATTTTGTAAATTTGGTGGTGTTTTACTTAATATAGTTAGTTTATTGTGCATAAGTGAAGTGAATGGAAAATAATACCATGGAGCATGAAATTCTGAGATGCCAGGAAAACTCCCTGAAAGGTTCTAACAAGGGATCCATAATCTTGTTAGAATATTGAAATAATCACACAACGCTTGTAATATTATTCTACTGTAACGTCCATTGAAAGAAAGCATTGACACTGGCAAGTGCTTCTGCGGAGGCAAAACAAGAAAAAGAAGAAGAATGTTTAGTTACAGCCGCAACCCGCACGGCGAGGGCAGGTCGCAGGGCGGGGGCGGGGGCGGGGGCGGGGGCGGGTACGGGGCGGGCGGGGGCGGGGGCGAGGGCGAGTGCGTGGTGGAGCCGCCGCTGATCCCGCTGCCGTACATCCCGTACCCGCCGGCCCCCGCGCCCCCCGTCTACCCCATACAGTATTACCCCATCGAAGCGGAACCAGGTAACTAACCGCTCCTACCACACTTTTATTCTCACTATTTTTTTTTCAGTTTGGCTGATTTCACGTTTAGCGGATAATCTAGGTGTTCCGTGGAATTGTCATCAGGGTTTCGCGAATATTATAATAATTCCACAGTTACAAAATATGTGATAAGAAGGACTCATTACTCTTATGAAATAGTCAGGTAGTTAGCAAGTATTCAAATGATCTTAAGTAAATTTCTGTGTGTTGATTTGAAATAATTTGATATGGAGTTCCATAAAATAAAAAGTATTTAGTTGGTGTTCCATTAGCTTTAAAGTTTTTGGAACCTCTGTTTTAAGAGAGTATAACTTGGCAAATAAACAAAAAAAAATATTGCATGTCATTGTCGTACCCACTAGAAGTGCAAGTATGCTGTATATAAACCACGCCAAGCCTGCTTCACATGAAAGGCACTTTTTGTCAATTTCAGCAACCTAACATTTGATACTATCTTGACGCTCAACACTGGACCGCATATTGACAGCTATTTGCCGAATGTAAATGGATCTCAGATTGATATTAAAAGTTGGGAGTCAAAAATGGTTGCCAAATTTTTGGATGCTACCAGGATCGAGTATTTTGTATGTTTCGTATTTATTATTAAACATAACCAATTGTAATTAAAAGCTAACACAAGCAGTACCATAATGCTACAACAAAGTCAAAGACAGTCACTGTCTCGAATCTAATGCAAATAGAAAACGAAAAATGCATGGAGATGACATGTCTGAGCGCTATATCACGTGATGAAATCACGTGTTTACCACGTGATTGTGATTGTCCATAAGCTACTTGGGTAGGCCCCCTGATCCTTGTGTATTTAATACTATAGTTCTCTGATACTTGACTTACATTTGACATCCATTCAGCAGTTGCACTTCAATACGCTGCGTAGTTGGTGCCAATTTGCTACTTAATTGTCTATTGAGGCCATATACAAGTAAATATTAACATATTCCGTGGCAAGCCCTTTTACTTGAGCTGTCCTACTGGCCATTTGATATTTTGACAAAAAAAAAAGTTAACATTTTTTTTAACTGTCTACATTAATGTCTTAGAGGGCCTACAAAGCTTCAGCGGACTACATAACATATTATCATACAATATTTACGTTATAAATAACATGATATCAGTAATTCTTTTGTATTCAATAGTTACCAAATTGTGTACCAGTAAAATCAGTGGTACACATGGTCTAAAGATCAAGTTTAAAATGTACCACTTGTAGTACATGTGGGCTAACTTTATTAAGTTTAATGTGTATCACTGGTCGTACATGTGGCCTAAAGATAATGCTTAACATGTACCACTAGTAGTATATGCGGGCTAACTTTATCAAGTTTAACGTGTAACATCGGTGATACACGGCCTAAAGATCAAGCTTAACGTGTACCATCAGTGGTACGCGTGGCACGGAATGTCCTAGCTGCTAGGGTATATATATACTATATATGTTGCTCTGTATACATTGTCGGTGCAGGTATGATCGGCATGATGGGCGGTATGGGCGGTATGGGCGGCATGGGCGGCATGGGCTACGTGAGCTACGAGGAGAGCGTCGAGTACAGCGCCATGCAGCCCTACTACGGCGCCCCCCACCACTACCCGCCGCCGCCGCCGCCGCCCCCGCACCACCACCCGCCCCCGCACCACCACCAGCCCCACCACCACCAGCACCAGCACCACATGGAGCCCAAGTGAACGGACCCACACCCGCACGTATACGATACCGAACGACTTTAAAATAACTACCCACCTTAAATAACTTCTTAGAAGTATAGTTTTCTTCTACCCTTACTAATGATTTTCGAACCTCAAAATCTCGTTTAAACTTTCAGAGTTTGTTATATTGAAAATATCGTTAATTGTAATGTTCTTTTCCTTAGTCCTTTCTTATAGTTATCTATAACTTCTTAAATCTTCGTCAACTTTAACTTAATAATGACGTCTCGTAGATACTAATTCTGCCAATGTCAAGTCAGTCATATAAATCTTCATCGAAATAACATAATTTTATGTACTAACCATAAATGACATTTGTGACAGCTGTCAAATTTTCTGTGACCATAGACTGATTATAATAAAAAAAATTGGGTAGAGAATTTTAAATGCGTTCGAATAACGGTTACACTAATAAATTCGTACTCTAATTCTACAACGGTCAAATTGTATTTATCTTCGGATTGCTTATGGCGTAAACAAAAAAACGTTATCTCAGCTTTGGTTTAGTATTTTCAATTAATTTTATTAGCACAAAATCTTGAAAAATAGTTAAAAAAAACTAATTCCTGGTAATAATTTCACTCCAAAATAAACTTAGATGTAAATTTTATAAAATATTAGTTTGCATATCATGTAAATGTCAATTTTCCCAAATTCTATGTATTATACAAACACTTAACAATTCATTAGTTATAATTTAATTTGTACCTGAGAATGACATATCAGAGTGTTATATATATATATATTCCTTTATGTACAATTTTGTTGAAATAAGATAAACCAAAGCTGAGTATATCGAGCACAAGTTATCTTCAAGTAAACATCGAATTCTGAACTCGATTTACTTGTAAATGACTATTTATTGATAACTTTGATTTTGAACTCATTGTATTGTAAATGTGTTATTATTTAATTGAAATTCTATTTCATACATAATAATATTTATATATTTGAGTATTTTTTAAATTTTGCATAGCAAAATAAATTACTTAAATGTATTGATTATTTTGTGTGAAATAATAAAAAAGTATACATTGACATATGGAAATTATTTTAAGTTAAACTTTGAAATTAAGCGTTATTTATACTAAGGGAAGAAAATAACATCATGATGTAACGTTTAATGGATAAGCAGTAATGTCAACATGCGACCTTCTTATGTTAGTTTAGTTAAATGTGTTATATTCTTTCATATGTCAAGTGTATAGAGATAAGGGATTGATTGGAATAAACCGAGGAAGTTATTTGATTCGAGGAAGTTTTCTTGCTGAGGAATTGGTGAATAGAGGGCATTATCATCAGAGATAGGAGCATATCATTTCATGAGTAAAAACAAACAAACGGACAGTGTTACCTTAAACTTCACTCAAGGGTATCGTTCACACATGGCTTCCGAGGTATGAACTTATTCAATATTAAATTTCACTTAAAGTTTGATGTTTCAGTATAATTGAAAATTTAGACGTGAATTCGTAGATAATGGTGAAGTTGTCACATCTAGTGAATTCCATTTGTTTACAAGTAAATATTTTCTTTTGTTCTAATAATTAAATTGTGTTGTGTTTCAGTTATGTAAGAAATAGTTTTCGGTTATGACTTTAGTTGGTTATGTTATAGTATATGTCTTTTATTGGTTTCATATAAAGTGAATTAGAAATATTAACATGAAATGTTAATTCTATATAAAAAAAAACAATACACTAGAAAATTCTAATAATCTATTGCTGTTCTTGTAGAGTGATCATTAGGAGTTACTGAACAGTCTCAGTAATAAAGAGGAATTACTGATAAGATAGAGGAAAAAGATATAGTATTTAAAAAAAAAGCAAGGCAATCAAGTGATGACGATCCCTTTAATATAACTTGTCCGTCGCGGCTGGCCCGTTGCTCAATATAAATATGTGCTAAGGAGTTAAATATATCAGGGTGTTAGGATAAAGTCGTGGAAACAACGAGAACGCTCATCGAAAACGGTAATATGATTTGTGATGGCCGGTGCACTGATTTATAACCGATGTATCGCGCCCGTAACACGTTCACAACGCGCACGTAACATGAACGCACGCGTACATAATGCGCCCGTAACTTGCTACGTACGTGCACGCAGCGTGTCCGTAATGTGCACTCATAAACACGTAGCACGTCTGTAATGCGCATGCACGCACACATAATGCGGCTATAACTCGCCACGCCAGCATACGTTAAGCGCACGCAATACGTTTTCAACGTGCACGCAACATGTCCGTAACGTGCACAAAACCGTCTGTGACATGAACGCAACACATCCGTAACGTGAACGCAACGTGTCCGTAATGTGCTCGCAACACGTCCGTAACGTGCACGCAACGTGTCCGTAACGTGAACGCAACGTGTCCGTAACGTGCTCGCAACACGTCCGTAACGTGCAAGCAACGCGTCCATAACTCGTACGCACCGCGCCATCGTATGCCGCTGTGTATATGACAATTTTTTAATTTGTCACAATTTCGAGTGTGTATTCAGCGATAGTCATTATTATAATACATTATTACAATTATAATCTTTACTTTTATTACTCGATTAATTAGACACGGGGTTGTGAAATTCTTTAAATAGTTAAAAAGCAAACTCATTTTTATATGTCAATTTACTTCGAATTTACAAAAATTGTCATTAACACTGAGCAAATGTGAATCGGTGTTTCGATTAAAAACAAAAACAAATCCATACCGCGTGTACTTATGATTTACTAAGAAAAAAACGTAACAATTTCCGTATTATCTTTAATTTTCATAATTATTATTTGTATTATTTTTGTCTTAAATCAAAACACGTGATATGTTCACAGATATAATCAAAGTTTAGGGGGGTAACAGTGGCATATAATGCGATAAAATCATCTGTAGACGCGGCGCGGTTCAATTATATATGTAAAAATAATATATGTTATACGTAACTCTATTGTGGTAGTTGTAAATTCGGTGTTGTAAAATGTACTTAAGTGTTGTATACAAATATTCAGCTCGACTTCGAAGTATACTTGCGTTAAGAACAGTTGGTAAGTTGCAAAGTTACGATGGTCAAACCCCACCAAAAACTAAGTTTTCTACAAAAGGATTCAATATGGTCATATAATCCAAAAATTCTCTTGAGAAACCTCATTTAATATTCTATAAATGTTAAAAACCAGTAGTTTACTGTAAATAAATAATTAAAAATGGACATGGGTTAGGCCATACGATTTCTTTAGATATCAACGTGTGTTCCTCTAAACATCGCCTAAAGAAAACTTGACAATGATTGGAAATGATTAGACTGATTATACGAAGCATCTCTTTTGGATTTACATTTATCTATACAAAATATACCGTATGTTTGGTTACTTTTATTATTCTCTTCTAATTTTCATTTTCGGATACTTTCTGAAGGTATTCTTCATTAATTTGTTTATATATCAACGCCGGACTATAGTCTTGTTGGAAAAAAAGGTAATAAATTAGATATATAATTTGAACAAAAAAATAACCGTTGTCGAATTGTTTAGGAGTTGTATAATTTATTTTTATATCAAGATATACACACTTTTAAATTACTTTCGCACAAAATTTACAGTCATGTAACAATTAGTACTTAGTTTTGATTTAAAGGCCAATATTTTTCAACAAATTACCATCAAATATCTATGAAGTCATAACTTTTCTTATAGTAATCTATGCGCTGAACAAAATCAAGTTATCGTTGAAATATAACAAATTAATTGAAAATGCTTTCGGAACTTTAGGACCGTTCAATCTTTCTGAACTACACATATCTTCACAATATTTAATTACAAATAAATATTTTTTTATATTACTGAAGTTCTATCTCTTATATTTTATATACCTGTACTACTTGTCTGTTTTCTTTCACATCTGATATGTATTTATATTTTTCAAAGGCCCCTTTCTAATATTTTTGTGCTAGTGGATTCATTTAATTTCATATCTAATTTATTTAGATTTTTTGAGTTACAATCGTAATAATTGTATACAGATTATAAGAAGAATATTAATATAAAATAGAAAAGTATAACAGTTTTTTTAGTTGATTAAAGATAAAAAAATTTCTTTGACATGTTCCTTGCCATATGTACCACCGGTGGTACACGTTAAGCTTGACCTTTAGGCCAAGTGTACCACCAGTGGTACATGTTGAGCTTGATCTTTGGCCACGTGTACCAATGGTGGTACGCGATTTGATAACTATTGAAAAAGAAAGAATTATTATGTCATGTTATGTATAATGTTGTAACGTAAAATTTTATGATAATATGTTATGTATTCAGGTAAAGCTGTGAAGACCCATCAGGTCACAGCACAGAAAGTTGGATAAAAAATAATGATATATCTATTTTTTGTCAAGGTATCATATTGCCTGAAGAACATGGCAGACAAAAATGACTTTGCATGGAACGTTTAATATATGAACAGTCTCAATCCACTGGCACGAAATTAGGGTATCTAAATAAAAATTTTTTTTTTTTCTAAAATATAATCAGGAAGTGTTCATCGGTGCTGCGGTATTAGTCGAGGTCGACAGGGTTTAATCCATATATTTGTATGTATTTATACATACAATTATTGTGTAGTCGTTAGAAACAATATCATTCCTTGTAATAATTGTAAGTTGAAACTTGTAAATTAAGCCAATGTATTATAATTAGGCTGTATGTCGCAAATTTAGGTTTCTGTCTAATTAGTTTAAATTTATCGATTCTTGCAACAATCTCATTAGTACCTATATGTTTTGATAAGACGGTGACTTTGTGTCAGTTGTGAAGGCAAAAAGTATATAGAAAAATCATATGTGGGGTTCTCCATAAATTACGTTAAGGGGATAATGGGGTCAAATATCGTATGAAAAGAGTGGACGAGTTATACGATCTTATAAGCTTCCTGAAGTCCTATTAAATATGAAATGTTTATAATCTTAGATTACAAGTGCAGCGAGAGTGTAAAATGTTAGATTTATTATTAATTGTACGAAAAAAGATTTAAAATAGAAATAGTTTTGGAGATATTGTTTAATTTAGTTTAATAGTTTATATATTTAGAATTGTAAAATAGTGACGTAACAATATGAGATTGCTCCACAGAAGTGTGACCATTTGTGGAGTAAGAAGGGTGTCTGCAAAAATTTTGAAATTCTGGTAATGTAATTTATGGATGACTCTATTTGTAATAGATAATATTAATCATTCGATATTTTTGGGTCCTTTCATATTGTGATATTATAGATTACAAAGAAAATGGCTTGCTTACTCGATTGTTGTCTGGAATCGATTTTCGCTTACTGTAATTTAGTTAGTCGTAAGTTCGTATTATCTCGACGAAATCGCTCGGAACCTGACGAGGTGTTTTTGATATCGACGAACTTTTCATAATATATATTCGGGGAATATTGAATCTCTTTAAAATTAAAAAAAAAAGTATTAAAAAACATGTATACAATGTGAAACGTAAGGTATCCTACTTTGATCTCATGTAAACGACATTAATATTAACATTGGTGCTTGGGTAGCGTTTTATACTTTTGTAAGGCTAGAAAGAGAGCGTGGGAGAGAGAGAAAGAGGGAATGTTGGTAACAAAGTTTAGATCCGATATATTAAGAGAAATTTGCATATTCGTTGTAAACAAATTAAAATCTACATCAGCCATACTTTTATGTAATATAATCTATATATATATAAATACTATATATATATAAACTTATAATTGAATCTCTTATGTTTATAAATATATATTAAATATGTATTTCTAATTTGTATTGAAAATAAAAACTATATTTGTACGTCTACTGCGTCTAACTTCAAAATTTGTATAAATAAATTATTTTATTAACAGTTTTAGGATTTGATATCTGGTTCGATATTTATTAATGAATATTTTAAAAGTTATATAAAATGAGTATGGCTGACTTAGTTTTTATAGCTGTAGTTTACTTTAATGATTCGTTTGCTCCCCTTAATTGATTATGTCATTTATTTGTTTTGGTAAAATTGCTACGCTGCAGTATTTAACTATACGAAAAATGTTTTAAAAGGTATAATTATACGTAATATTATTTTTTGGACATATTCTTATTTACAATACCGCTATAAACGTAGGTTTACTTTAATATAAGAATAAAGAAATTCTATATATTAGACGTCAATAGAAGTTTTGCTATATATAATACGAATAAGCGGCAAGAAATACTTGAAAAAGATATATTGCGTCTAGATTTTATGCTATAAGAAGAAAACCATTTGTGTAACCCATCGATGTTAAAATTTAAACATGTTATACCTTTTAAAATATTTAGCCATTCCTTTAGAATCGCATAAAGTAAAATTTTGGTGCTCTTTAAAAAAAATTGTGCTTATTAGAAACTTGATGCAGTCTTTTCAGTTAGCGCATTATCTGAAAAGTTATAAAACTAAAAATATTTTTGGAATGTTTACATAAAATTCGGCTGTGATTCGATTATGGTGTTAACGGTTTTTAAAGTAAGGGTAGCGGAGCGTTGGAAAGGGGGGAGTAAATGATATGGATACCATTTATTTGTGTAAACTGTTACTGTGTAGTTGCGACACTTGGAAAAATACTTTTTCGTTTTTGAATTATCAAAAATATTATTAAAAAATCGTTTAATGTCTCTTTGATGCAGCAAAACGATATTTAGTAAAAGATTAGTCAAAAGTACGCGGTCATAACGTACGTCAGAAGGTACTAGTGTCGCGTTGTGTTGTACTATTCAAGGTCGAATAGCGTGCGCGCGTTACGTCATGTATATCTAGCACACACGTTTAGTACAACACAACGCGACACTACGACGACGGTGTGCGTTAAGAGTGCGTTCTGTTTAACGAACCCTTAATATAATGTTCTAATATTTTATGAAGTGTCGCAATAACGAATAACGGTTATTAAAACAGTTATAAATAACGTTAAAATAACAGTTCGAAGCTGTGTTAACACGATTCAAAATTTTGCGCAACCCAAACGAGCACTCGTCAATATGGTTGTTATGTTGAAATCAGCTCAAGATTTATATTATACTATATTTTCGTCCCTATGTGTACAATTTGTGAACCAGTTCTATGTTGCTGCAAATGTGTTAATTATTTATTGATTTACGTGATTTCTCATAAATACTGTTTGTAATATTTTTTTCCTATCCTGATATATTTAATCTGTGTCTTTATAGAAGTAGTAATATTATAATTTCTTTTTCTTTATTTGCACATTTGCATCAACTCGGATCAATACATATTTATAATATAAATTAGGTAAAGTTTCGACTGTTTGTACAGAGTGTTGTTAAAAATATTTAATAAAAAAAAATACAAAAAAAATATATGTGTACTCTGTCTGTCGGTATGGTTGATGTTTCGATGTAAAGTGAGTATTCGATGTTGCAGTGTTAGGTTTAAATCAACTAGAAGTTAGAATTTTATGTTAGTCGTTAATTAATGTTTACTTAAATTGTAAGATTTTTTTTGTTACATTATAAGCTGCAGTCAGTTATTTAGTTTTGTTTTTTTTTTTCATTTACAACAATAGGTTTTTATTTGATTTTTTTTTCGAGGCGTTTGTAGTTTCTTTTTTATGTTAAATTGATAGTACTTGAGTTAAGAGGTAGGATGGTCGGTTGAAATTCCTGTTGGTAATATACGAGATATGTGCAAAATACAATAATGTGTTGTGAATATTCTTTAGGCATATTCTATGATTAAGAGTTTTTACAAACGCTCAAAGTACTGTCCGCCTTTGAGTATGTGATTTTGTAATATTTTCCAAATTTCATCCAATAAAAATAAAACTGATTTTCGATTTTGCTGTTTTATTGTCTTTACAAAACTCATTTAAACAAATTGGTTGTTATGCTGACGATACAGTTATTTACTTCCGGCTGGCGGTCGGACTTTCTTATGAAGCGCATCGAAAAGGCCGTTCGCACACTCGATGAATGGTTTCGTCGATGGCGCATAGAAGTTAATCCTGATAAGAGTGCCGCAATACTCTTCGATCCCACGAAACGCGCTAATAATTTCAGCCCATCAGGGTCGAAGAGGTCAAATATCTCGGTGTTACATTAGATAGACATTTAAAGTTCAGTTCACATATAGACAAAGTGCGAAACAAAGCCGCTATGGTCTTGGGTCGCCTCCATCCGTTGCTTTGTCATAAGAGTAAGATGTCCGTCAGACACAAGCTCACTTTGTATAAGACATGTATCCGTCCCGTGATGACATATAGCTGCCCCGTTTTTGCGCATATGTCCAAAGATAACTTTGATAAGCTGCAGGTTCTCCAAAATCGTGTTTTACGTAAAGTGACCGGTGCCCCGTGGTACATCCGGAGAGTCGATCTCCATAGAGACTAATAGATCCTTCTATCTGCAGGGCCGTCTTTAAACTATTTCAGGCCCTGGGCACATTAGGATCATGGGACCCCTATGACCTTGAGAAAGCACTATTTAGTTATAGTAGATAAAGAAAGTAGACAAACAAGGTTCTAAATTTATTTTAATTTAGTTACTAACTATAAAAGAATAGGAAATATAAAAAATAATCTACAAAAGTAACTCGCTTAGCATTAAATCCTTATATTAATTCTATGTTGATTGCAAAGGTATCCTTCTAGATTTAAGATGAGCAAAATCGTTAATCACTTCTTCAAAATCTATGGTATTGAGAATATCACATTCTATGGACATCAGCGACAAACTAGTTAATCTCTCTTGAAGCATTGTACTTCTTAATTCATTTTTTATTCGTTTCAATTTGGAAAAGGTGCGTTCTCCGCTGCAGTTAGTTACCATCATGCTTAAAAATATTCTCAATGCAATTTCTACGTTAGGAAATGTGTCTTCAATTTTGTTTTGCTTTAGTAGATTATATAATTCCTGTATACTGTTAGGTGCTTCTTTTTCACTCTGAACATTTTTTAAGTATTATTTTTAATGTTGACATTCTATTTCTAACTCTTTTTCATTTACATCTTCGTGATAGATTTCAGAAAATTCTTTGCATCTTTGTCGTATCTCTTCGGAATTCAGAGTTTTTAAGTGAAAAAATAATCTAAAACGTTGACTAACGGTCTCATATGAACTTAGTCGCTGTTTTAGATGAACACTCAAGGTATCGATTATTGGGAGAAAGGTTTCTATGTTGAATCGCTCTTTTCCATTCAATTGGACTGATGGCGCAGAGCCATCAAAAAAACTCTGCCGTGAGTTTCTACGTCTTGTTCTATGATATAGATCCTTGTAGTTAGATTCTGGGTTCTTTTCTTTGGCAGATGATTCGAAGTAATCAAATTTATCCCTGAGGTTAGTAATAAAATCATAAAGTGAAGTGAACAAATTGGTTGCAACGTCCAGTGTTATTGTTTCTTTCTGAAGATAATTGCTTGTTTTGTCTATTCTTTCCAATATAGAGCCTCCAGATTTCCATCAGTATAATAAATTCTAGATTTCCCATTTTCCTAGACAGACTAAGGGCTTCGTCACTAGTTTCTCGTGCCTGTTCAGTATCGTTTGCGATGGTGATTAAAGCTTCTATTATTCGTTTATAACCCCTATGCAAAGCGCTTACTGCATCAGCTCGGGCTGACCATCTGGTTTGTGAAAGACTTTTAACAACTTTTTTGAACCTAAATGTTCTGTTAACATATTCCATCTGTGGGTAGAGCCCGAAAAAAAGTTGTACACTTTCTGAACTATTTCAAAAAACTGTGATGCCTCTGGTACACACCCAGCAGCATGGACACCTAACAAGTTTAGTGAATGTCCCGCACATGGTACAAAGGGGGCAAATTCACATTTTTCTTTGATTCTTGTTTGTAGACTACTATACTTTCCCGACATATTTAAAGCATTGTCGTAGCTTTGTCCTCTGCAATCTTTTATGGGAATATCATGTATCTCTAAAAAATGTAAGATGGTCTCCACTAAATACTTAGATTTATGCTCTTTAATAGGTATAAATTTCAAAAACCTTTCAACAGGAACACAGTCTTTTACGTATCGAATGATCTCTGATGATCTCGATGCCAAAAATTTTACAACAGCTACAATCCGTTTAAGTACGTTTCTCCAGTAATCCACTTCCTTTTGATGTTGAGATAATAAGTCTATATTTACTCTACCAACCGCTTTACTTCGTGCCAGATAAGTCATCATAGATTGCTTATGCGCTGGGCTATTTTCATGTGTTAAAATTATGTGATTAATATGCTTCCAAACATTACATCCATTCCGAGAGCAAAGATTAACATCAGTTGGGTTAAATAAGCAGCATGAAAAACAAAATACAGAGCATTTGGAAGGCGAATACAGCAACCATTTTCTTTCGACGCTTTCATTGTTCTTTAATTTGCGAATAAATAATGCTTTGTTGAAATATCTCGTTACTAATTTATTACCATCTTTGTAGGTTATAGATGCCTCGGATAAGTCAGAATCTTTATTTTGAAAATATACTGGTCCCTTACGAATTAAAATTTCGCGATCTATTTCAGTAAACTTTTCGTGAAAATAATCGGCGGGGTCGTGTGATTCTTCTGGGTTGGAAAACTGCTGTTCAATTGACACAGTTGTCGGTTTTAGTGAAGTCACTGAAGTTGTTGCACTTTCGTCGTAGGAACAGTCGCTTTCTGATTTAATCTCTTTTTCAAAATTAGTAGAAATTAATGTAGAACATAAAGGTTTAGAAATTCCCGCAGTTTGTGATTGAGCTGACTCATCATGTGGAACATTTATTAGTTGATTGCTACTTACAGAAGTTTCTCCAGTAGTAGTAGTAAAATATGATGTTAATTTTGGTAACTTTTCAATTACTTCTTTCTGATGTAGAGCTTTTTTCCTTTTTTCGGATCCACTAGTATGTGACCGTTTCGACATTTTATATTAAATTCAGTATTTAATTAATTTTATAACGAAAATATTCGCTAACACAAAACAGACAAACGACGATTTAATCAAACAATACTATTTTTTTTATCAGAGCACAGTCAGTAACAACTACAAACAAAACAAACGTCACAACACCGCAGACAAATACAGGGGAATTCCCGTTCGTCAAGTCAAACGACGATCGGGAGTCGGGAATTCCCCTTTTTTGTCTTTGGTATTACGTATGACGTTCGAATAGGTTTTTTAAGACATAAACCACACCGCATCAAATTGTATTCTTTTAATTGTATTCTTATACCTACTACATATAGGTATTTAAATTAACCTAAACATACTAATATCGGAAAACCTTATTTTTGAGCGAGAGTGGAGTACTTATACCCTGTATAAAGTTGCATTTAATAGTTTGATCTTTTTGACAGATGTCAAATCTGAAACTTTGCAGTGACGAACAATATTTTCTTATTTTAATAATTTTAAAAATTGTTAATAATCATAAGAATAGAGACACAACACAAAAGTACCTGTTAAAGACTCAAGTATTTTCCGAAAATCTTAAGTGGTTTTTATTGCTTTACAGCAACATTTAAATAGAAAAACTAAAAACAATGGTCTCTTACCTACCCAATGTTTTTTATGTCTAGTGCAATAAAATTGATTGATGAATGAATTAATTTATTTTGAATAGTTTAAAACATACATACAGCCACATATTTAGCTAACATATTTTTTACACCAATAAATATTTTCTGTTTCCCATCACTGACCCATCTGTCAAAAAGTTCAAGCTATGTTCAAGCTATGCGCATGCAGCAAGCTAAAGCTAATAAGCAAGTAGGTATTGTAGTAAGTCATTATCATCAGATTTTTCAAAATTAATGTTTTACGGTAATACCTAAATATCGGTTATCACTTGGTAATCGGGCAGGAACTAGGGGGCCCCATTCGATCGCGGGGTCCTGGGCACGTGCCCATAGTGCCCAGTGGGAAAGAGGGGCCTGTCTATCTGGGCGTACATAAAATCACTTACGACTGGCTATTTTGAAAAGGCCGCGAATCATCCCAGTCCGTTAGTGGTATCCGTCGCACAATACGAACCCCTATCGAACGCTGCGCATTATTATAGACGTCCGCGACATATTTTAATCGACCCTCCTGATGAAATAACGACAGTGAACGATCAGTACCAGCCTGTCTCTCCAAACAGAGCGTGTTCACGCCCACGCCCGCGTAACCACAGATCACGCCGCCGTGGTCTGGGGGTAAATTTCGCTCCCGCACACCAAATTGGGCCCCCCTCGACAACGGCTTAAGTCTAAGTGCGTTCTTTAGCGTGGAGCCCTTGAGTGCGCTGCTCGCGCGATACAGTGACACAAAAATTTACATCACTGCTACAACACTACATGATCACGCCCACACACGTGCATGCTACACGCTTACACATGAAAGTGGAAGAGTTTTTTTTCCCTTATCGAACTGGAAAAACTCTAATTTTCCGATAAAAAAATATATAGAGGGATTGTTGAGGCGTGTATGCTTCTTACACATATGCGTCTCAACAACTCAAACATATATCAATAGTTAGCTAGGTTAGCTAAGATAGGTCGCGAGTTGGCATGTAACAGGCAACAGCCAAGCCGAGGTGTGCCGTGCACCCTTGACCTAGTTGTCCAAATAAAATCGGCTGAGTGCCTTGAGCGCTCGCCTTAGTAGTTCGGTGAAGTTGTTAAGACCTTGCTAGGTTAATAACGTAGTCAGTTCGAAAAAAAAAAAAAAAAAACAATTTGGATTGGAAGGACCCATGCGCTGGTGATTGTCGAGAAAACACCTGAATTATTAATTTAAGGTTTACAAATACACATATAATTTCACTCAGCGCCATTGTTTTTAGTGGATGCACAGAGGTAAGACAATTTCAGACATCACCATCGACTATCATGTTATCTAAGCCATCGTTTTCAAGCTTCTTTAGTATTTCAGCGCTTAAATCAGCTGCTTTTTTTCCGTGTAAAGGAAAGAATCTTAAGAATACTTCTTTCACTTCTACTTTTCTGTTATTAATTTTTACATAATGAATCACTTCAGACATTTGATCGACATGTTAAACGTCAGGTGTGCTATCAAACATGATTCCGAAATATTTGGCCTATTTAATTTCGTTGACAAGCTGACATTTTACATGATTAGCTAAAATATTTATGAACTCATTTTGTATTTCTGGCGATAAAAACTTTACTTTATACTTTATTGATTAATACTTTAGGTGATTTTTCCTGCTCCAAATATAGTATATGTTCTTTGAGTACTGCATCATACTTTGACAGCAGTTTAACTAGTTCTAAGAAATTACCTTTATTAGACGACCCTTGGGTTTCATCATGTCCACGAAATGCTAGGTTTTGTTTAGCCAAAAACAATGTTATATCTAATAATCTAGATAAAAGATTTTTCCACTTCTGTTTTTCCGTATTCATTAATTGCAAGGTTGCATCATCTATTGTGGTATGAGATTTTAATCTCATTTCCAAAGTTTTCCACTTTTCGAAATTTTCTAAATGTTCACATGAAGTTTCATGAATACTTTAGGATTTAGTTTCCACCACTTCTGAAATCCACTTGTAAATGATGTTTGTATGTTACTTGCAGCAAATAAACGACAGCAAAAACAGTACAGGTTATTTGATATAGGAGAAAATACCATCCATGATCGTAGAATTTTTTCACCACTAGGCATCTGTTTATAAAACCATTCCTGTGAAAGATGACGAGAATCACCTTTAATCTTTGAACCATGACGAGATACAGTAGGAAACGGTCCTTCTTTGTTCTGGAAATGTTCACTGCTCTTTTTTATTATGTCAATGCGAACATTATCAGGTACCGGTAAACTCCAATGTGAAACATCTATCAAGTGTTGAACTGATTCTTCGAAGCCAATGCTGTTTTCGAAAGTAGCATTAGCGGCCTAATTTTCATTATTTATTTTGATTCCGTCAAGGTCCTGGGTTAATTATGATTACTTTCGATCAAAAATCTAAACTTAATGTATTCCGTTTTTATAAATAAATCCCATTGCTATTAGATTGGAAAATAATAAGTAAGTGAATAATTAATTAGTATATTATTTACAATTAAACATTATTACCTAAAGTAATATCGTAAAACGTGTAGAAGTATGAATAAAATCTTTTTACGCCAGCAAAGCCTTTAAAACCTATTTTTATAAATAAATACCTTTAGTAGATTATAATACTTGCCCAGGCTAAACAAAAAAATATTACTGCAACCCGTCTAAAATACCTTCTGTAGGTGCCTATTTATCATTTAGGATGGCTCAATAATATAGTTTTAATACACAGTAAGTAATTAAAAGAGAATAAAATAATTGAAGGGTTTTTCAAAATAATCTAAGATACTGCTATTAGACACTAAATGAATTAAAAATGTAAGTATTACCTGTAATAACAAAAATACTTCATTCAACTTGTTTATTTTCTTCAAGAATCGACTATATTAAATCGGTTTTCATACAAAAAATGTTGTTTATAATATCTAATAATTAACAAACACTTTGCACTAGACGCTCACACGTTCACGTAAGAGAATATTGAAATGAATGCGGTCGGAAACAAAAGAAATGGCCTAATCCACAATACAAGTGACGAGCGCTATATCGAGGGAATCCCCTGACTAGCGTTGGTTATGCGCGAACGGGGTATTAAATTTCGGGGGAATCCCAGATCAATTGGACAGTGTGCACATTGTTTTTTTTTCTAAATATCAATTTATTATGCTGGTGGTACGATATTATAGTTACCTAGATAATTTTATTAGTGGCGGTTATGCTCTCTGCCACAGATTTACGATTTTTTATAGGCAGAAAGAACTACAACTGATGGTCATAGTCCGGCTCGGGTGTCACCCCGAAACGGGTGACACCCGGGGCGGGCAGCCCCCGCCACCCCCCTTAGCTACGCCACTGTTAGGAAAGGCATAGCATATAGTTTTATTTGCATTTAACAATAAATTATGTAAAGTTATAACAGTGAAGTGGTAAAGTCCGGTGAAACTGTGGACTGTAAAACTGACCGTTCACGTCGGGCCAATAGTGTATAGTCAGATGGAAAAAAATGAAATTGGAGGTTGCCAGTCTGTTTTTTTTAAACTCGAGTTAGCAATTAACTTTAATTTTAATAACGACGTAAATCTGAGTTGCAAGAAATAAAGTAATCTGAAAACGTCACGTCCTTCTTCGCTTAGTTCACGATTATTTAACAAAAATGTATTAATATACTTATCTCGTTTGTTATTATTATTTTATTCATCGCTATGCCAATGCTTAATTACAATTGATGGGCTAATTGTCAACTCAGTAACGCTACCATATTTTACTAGGCGTTTGTCAGGCCGCTATCAAAGATAAAAAATATTGCAAATATTTACTAATAGATTGTAATGTGATGTGGATAAATAGGTGTAGTACAGACGTTGATACTTCGTGACTGCGTGAAAATATTAGGTCTTTAGGTCTTTAACCTATAAAATTGCCGTTTTGTATGAAAAAATTTAAACGAATTTTTTTCATGTATTTTTTATTTATATTAATCGAAGTAATCACCGATGCAATCAATGCATCTTTGCCAACGCAGTGGCAGTTTATTGATGCTCCTCTTAAAGTATTCAGCTGGACAGGAGGCAACAAATTCTTCAAAGGCGTTTTGTACTGCCTCTCGGGTATTGAATTTTTTTCCCGCCAAGGAGTTATCCAAATTCTGGGAAAAGTAGTAGGCTGTAGGCGTATGGTCTGGTGAGTAGGGCGGATGAAGGAGAACTTCCAACCCCAGTTCTTGCAACTTGGAGACCGTCTGCTGTGCAGTATGAGGTCGCGCGTTGTCGTGCAGGAGCAGCGGAGACGAGCGATTAACCAATGCTGGTTGGAGATGTGCCAGCTTTTCCATTATTGTGTTCAGTTCTTCACAGTACACATCTACAGTAATGCTCACCCCGTTTGGTAAGAAGCTGTGATGAATCACACCGGCGCTAGACCACCAAACAGTGACCATCATTTTTCTAGGGGTAAGTTTTCGCAGTTCTTTAAGGTGCTGAACCAGGATCCAACCAATTTGCTGAGCGCTTGCGGTTATCAAACAGAATCCATTTTTCATCGCAGGTAACAATGCGCTTCAAAATTCTTTGTGTGTCTGTTGAGCAGTGCAAGGTACGTCTCGACGCGTACTTCGCGCTGGCTATCATTGAGTTCGCGGGGCACCCATTTGTCAAGCTTTTCTACCTTGCTAATTTGACGCAAATGGACCAATATTGTTTTGACGCTAACGTCGAAAGCTGCTGCTAATTCAGCCGTAGATTGTGTATTATCAGCTTTCACAATCGCCTTTAATTCGTCATTGTCGACCTAAGTCTTCGGACGACCGCGAGGTTCATATTTCAGGTCGAAATTCCCAGAACGGAAGCTAGCAAACCAATAACAGGTGGTGCGTTGTTTTGTAGTGTTAGCTCCGTAAACGTCGTTGATGTTGCGTGCCGCTTGTACTGCGTTGCTTCCACGACGGTACTCATAATTACTCGAATTTTTAACCTATGACATGATGATAAAAAAGATTGAAATGCGATGAAAATGTATCACTAATCAATAAACAAATGACTACTTTTGGAAAAAGAATTCCATGTTTTTAAATTAAAATTAATTTGAAATTAGAATTCTTAGCCACACAAAAGTTATTTTGATTTGAAATGGCCAGTACTGCAGAACGGCAATTTCATAGGCTTTCATAGGCCTATTAGTATACATTGAAGTTAATCTGACCCTAATGTCGAGTCCAGTATTCGGTAGAAGACAATTTTTTCATTAGTACACTAATTTGATATAAATTAAATTGTCTTTTCTCGTTTACATTTTATTCAATTATTGTAAACAAATGTTGGCATAATTAGAGCATTCGGTATTTTCTTCAGGTTTTTTGTTTAACTGAAAATTTTAAATTTACTTTTCTCCGACACCTTTTTTGAATTTCCACTCTTCCTAAACTTCCAACAAGTATTTCAAACACATATTGTTGAAAACATTCGCCCCACATCATTCGTTTCATTTTCCTCGCGGCTAAGTAATTTGCCTCAATTACATAAAATACCGTGATCATTTATAAGAATTAGACTTTATTGTTCTTCGCGTCGTATAACCTGATATATCGAAACCAATATGGATCCAAATTAAATGTGACGACAGGAGCACAGATAAGTACATTACTTTCCTATAATTTTTTTTTTTTCGAAATGTCTACGCTATTGACCCAGCACTCAGCCGATTTTATTTTGGCAACCAGCTCAAGGGTGCACGGCACACCTCGGCTTGGCTGTTGCATGCAAAATCGCGACCTATCTTAGCTAACCTAGCTAACTATTCATATATGTATGAGTTGCTGAAACGTATATGTGTACCAAGCATACACGCCTCAGCAACTCCTCCATATATTTATTATCGGAAAATTGAGAGTTTTCCAGTTCGATAAGGGAAAAAAGTAAACCCTTCCACTTTCATGTGTAAGCGTGTAGGTGTGCACGTGTGTGGGGGTGATTGTGTAGTGTTGTAGCAGTGATGTATATTTGTGTGTCACCATATCGCGCAAGCAACGCACTCAAGGGCTCCCTACCGAGGGATCGAACCTAGGCTTGAGCCGCTGCCGCGGGAGGCCTAATCGGGTAGCCTTTCCTATAACAAATTGTATGGGTATTCGACAAATATCAATTTAATAATCATTCATGGTGGCAGATAGGAGAGGACAGGATAGATGTTACTTGTTCTGCGCACTAAGGTTGTGTACACGTTTATTTATTTGTAAGGAATGATTATCAAAAAAATATTTCATGACAGTACCTACTTAGTAAAGAAAAGTTTACAGTTTATGATTCCAATACTTTCAGGTTTTCATTGATTTTTGACTCCGCCAATAAAGCAAATATTGCGAACTTGCTTAAATCACTAGAATTTAGTTTTTTTTTTTTTATAATGGCACGTATATATAGAAAGCTTTTAACAATATGGACCATATTATGCAAAATTAGCTATGCATATTTTTAAGTTATGTTTTCTTCAATCAAAAGAACGAAAACAAATGACGGTTTTCTTTGATTTGAACGTGTGAAAAACTTAGTCTCCGAAGATATAATATATAGTTGATAAGTGAAATAAATCGAAATAAGTCGATCTTTTAATATGAAAGTAATCATCTTATTTATTTTACTTTAATTTATAAATGCTTTAATTCAGATTTATATAATTATATTGAAAAAAATGTAGGCAGTTTTTCGGTGTGCGTACTGTTTACTCGGTCTACATTGGAATTATTTTATAGCATATTTTATTAAAATCTGAATTAACTATAAACTCGTTTTAAAATTTATTTATTTTAGGGTCGTCAACATGACAATACATTAGTCAATATATAAAAAGTAGGACTATTGTGATACATTATACATGTAGTCAAAATGCTTATTGAAATGCATTTCCATTTCAATGATGGTGATATTTTCTACAACGATCAATAGCAATATACTCTACTTATATCTAATTTTAAAATTGACATAAGGTGCTAAGGTAAATTTAAGTCGAACGTGTAATCATGGTCAAACTCTAAAACAAAATTCGAGCCACTTTTGTAATTATTGGTACGGGAGGGAATAAGTGACGCTCAATGAGGTTTACTCTGTTCGATATGACATTCGAGTCGGTGACACAGCGATTCGTCTATACTCGGCATTTTTTGCGAACTGACTTCGCTATTGATCCAACAAGGTCCTCAATCATGAAAGAAAGAGAAGATTCTTTACGGTCTGTGTGGTCTGAACAGCTTCACCAGACTACGACTATACTCGACTCCTGTCGCAATCACCAGGTTTACTGTTTGACATCAAGTATATATTGTTAAAACAATATTATTCGATACCAAAAGTGATTTTGTATAAAACAAATATACAAATCTCTACACGAAAACTCACATCACAATTAAATAACAAAAGTGACACAATAAACCATAAAAACTCAGAGAAATAGAAATAACAATGGAAATTAGAAACAACTTACGCAATACAAGAATAATCACGCAATATAAACTTCCAGAGAAACGACCGAGCAAGAATGTCCTCTAAGCGGAATTAACCCTTCAGTTCATTCAGTCAAGTTACGACCGGCCGATAACTTTCGACCAATGGTGTGTCAGGTCATTAGTAACTCCCCCGATATAGTCGATAGTAAGTCAATAGTAGTACGGATAGTGTTAACAATAACATAATATTACGTATGTTGTGTAAAATAATCAGTGTAGTATTTCGATTATATAATGTACTCTATAATATTACTATTATTTAACATTGATACATATTTATTTAAAAGTTTTTTCTTATATCGTATGGTTTATCTATCTATTTTAATCAGTATATAGTTTTTGGTGTTATCGTATATTTTCAACAGCATAATCAGCAAGCAATAATTATCGTAAAGTATTAATAGATAATCAGCTATTAATGTTTATAGTGTGGGTGCTATAAACGGAGCGGGTTTTCATTTGCTGACAAGCATTCCATTAATAAAATATTAGTGACTCTATGTGATAAACTACAATTATTCATGTTATAATAATAAGCATATATGTTATATAATATTTTTCGTGTAACCATTTTGTGGGATAACGTTAAGAAGGTATTCTATTGATTTCGTTTTTAAAAGGTTTAGCTTTATGTTTAGTATGTGTTTAAGTATTATGCTTACTTCGTTTGATTGTTTATGGATTAACCAACAACTAAAACATTGTTTTGATGAACAAAATCACAAGTAAAATTCATCTCATATTGTTTTAACTTTGAACAAAATCTTATCTTCTAGTAGATTCTACCATTCTTCTAATATGTATTGTCTAGTATATATTTTGTAGTATGTTGTAGTACTGCTATTGTCGGGTAGGTAATATTACAAGTTTCTTAGGATCAATTTAAGAAACTAATAAGATGGTGGCGGTTTTGTTAGAACTTTCCGGGTAGTTTTTGTGGCAAGTTAGAATCTATGCGCCGTGGTATTCTTTCCCATACACTTCAGTTGTGCCCAATAACCCAATTATATTACGTAAAATACCACTAATACTGCAAAATATAGATTCAAATAACTCAAGATAATAAGAATGTAATTCTGACGCGTCTGTACTTTTTCGATTGTTGTAAAAATGGTTGGAGTTGTTTAGTTATTAGTAATAAAATTTATTTTAATTATTTTTATAAATGTTGTCGGTCTGTTTGTTTGGACAGGCATCACTGCTAAAATACTGCGTTCATGTAGTCCAGTAAAGCTGTTAAGACCTTGCTAGGTCAATAACGTAGTCAGTTCGAAAAAAAATCTAAGAAAAGAAAATAAATTTCGTTCATGATAAAACATCTCCGAAAAATTATAAAGCATATTTTCGTGTAACGTTTACTCTTTGCTTCATTGAAATTAGTTTAATCAATAGTTATTGTAATTTTAATGACAATGCGACTTAAATACGAGAAAAAGTAGATAAGCAAATGAACTTTAACACATTAACAAAAAGTTCCGGAGGAAGTCTTAGGCAAAGCTAGTTATGAATAAAATATAATAACCACTACCTGACATTCCAAGATCCCGCCAAAAATTTATACTTAAGTCCTATTATTTATAATTTTTCTAGAGATGTCGATAAATATTGAGAAGATCACGGAAGCTGTAGTGCTCGGTGAAGGCCCGCACTGGGACGATTGTCAACAGGCACTATTTTTTGTAAGTCTTATAGAGAACACTATACATAAATACGTGCCTGGGACCAAAAAACACACCAAGACTGTCATAGGTCAGTAGTTTAAATTAGTTATATAAATTTATTATTAACTGTAAAGGCAAAGGAAAATATATTGTGAAGGGATTTCTTCACTAAGGAATTGTATTTATAATCTCGTTATCAGTACATATTCTAAAACAAAGTCCTCTTTTTTTTCTCGAACTAACTATGCTTTGGACCTAGCAAAGTCTTAACAGACTACTAAGGCGAGCGCTCAGGGTACTCAGCCGACTTGATATGACAACTAACTCAAGGGTGCACGGCACACCTCGGCTTGGGTTGTTGCCTGATACGTGCAATTCGCGATCTATCTGAGCTGACCCAAGCTAAAAATTCATACATATATAAGTTGTTGGAACATATATGCATACATACCTCAACAACTCTTGTATGTATCGGATAATTTTCTAAACTATTTCAGTTCGTTAAAGGAAAAAAACAAAACCCTTCCACTTTCATGTTACTTAGTGGTATCCGCCGCGAATTACGAACCCGTACCCAACGTTGGGCGTTATGGAAGACGTCCGCGACACATTTTTACCGATCCTCCCGACGATATCACGTCAGCGAACGATCAGTACCAGCCTGTCCCTCGTAACAGAGCGTGCTAACGCCCACGCCCGCGTAACCACAGATCGCGCCGCCGCGGTCTGGGGGTTTATTTCGCTCCCGCACACCCGATTAGACCTCCCACGGCAGCGGCTCAAGCCTAGGTTCGATCCCTCGGTACGGAGCCCTTGAGTGCGTTGCTTGCGCGATTTTTTTTTCTCGAACTGACTACGCTATTGACCTGGCAAGGTCTTTACAGCTTCACCGGACTACTTTGCTTGCGCGATACGGTGACACACCCATACATCACTGCTATAACACAACACGATCACCTCCACACTCGTGCACGCTTACACGCTACACATCTTGGTGGAAGGGTTATTTTGTTCAATTTTTTTCCCTTATCGAACTGAAAAACTCTCAATTTTTCCGACAAAAATACATGGAGGAGTTGTTGAGGCGGATATGCTTGGTACACATATACGTTTCAACAACTCAAACATATATGAATAGTTAGCTAGGTTTGCTAAGTTAGGTCGCGATTTTGTATGCAACGGGCAACAGCCAAGCCGAGGTGTGCCGTGCACCCTTGAGCTGGTTGCCAATATAAATTCGGCTGAGTGCCTTAAGCGCTCGCCTTAGTAGTCCGGTGAAGCTGTAAAGGCCAAAAAATTAAGGCCAATAGCGTAGTCAGTTCGCGAAAAAAAAAGCTCCACGCCGAGGGAACGGACCTAGGCTTGAGCCGCTGGTGAGGGGGCCCAATCTGGTGGACCTTAACAAAGTTCATTGCTACGTCTGTCTGTTCGCGATAAACTCAAAAAGTTTTGAACGGATTTTCAAGCGGTAAATAAAGTGATTCATGAGGAAGATTTAGGTATATGATTTACCAAGGATTTTTATTGTCATGCGGGACGTTAAACATTAAAGAAACTTGGTAACCCTATTTTTGTGTTATTTTCTATGCCTCTATCAAATTTACTTTGAGATTAGTTTCTAGCGTGACAAGTTGCCGAAGTTTCATTACGCAAGTGTGGGATTATTTGTAGTGTTACATAACTTGCTTTTACACATTTTCTTCAAAATAGCTAACAATTAGGCTACATATCGAAACGTACCATAAACATTAAGAACATGTCTTCTTGCAATTTTCCTCTTCGATTAGTTCCCTATGAGTGTTGTAAATTTTCAAACTGCGATTGGGGCCGTTTTTCATTACATTTATGATATGGCGAATAATAATTTATTTTATTAAATTTAAATGTAAGCTAATAACGATAAACACGAGAAGGTGCATTATATAAAGTTCTATATCAAGTTTCTTTATCCTTCCTTCCAACATTGAAGTGCTCAATCTAGTTTAAAAAATGAATCAGGTAAATCATTTAATTTTAATACATTTGATGTTAAACGTTACATTAGTCCGAAATGGTAAAAACGTTAAATTTAGAGGGCGGCTGGCTTTTTAGTGCTTCTGCCGACACACACCTATAAGATTCTCATCAACGTGAGGGACCACCCTCAAAAGTCCTTGGTATAGAGCTTTATAAACTGTCCCTTCTCGTATTTACCGTAGTTTGCTAACATTGATAAGTCAAGTAAATTCATTTCTATTCGGCCATTGGTTACAGACCTGGACTAAACCAGTATTTCAAGCTACCGAGTTAACTAGCCAGGAAATGTATAAACGTGTACCATGGAAAACTTATTTTGCAGACAAAGATCACCATGCGAGTTTCATAATACCCGTGGAAGACAGTCAAAATCGATTCGTGGTAGCAATGAGGCGAAATATATTTATCGTTGAATGGGATGGTGAGCAAGATAGTAAAGTCACTGTGGTGAAGGATCTCGGGGAAGTAGAAGCTGAAAAGTCGGAGAATGTTCTCAACGATGGGAAAGCTGATCCTAGAGGAAGACTTTTTACAGGTATTTAACTCAGCTATGTTAATCAAATATCTGCAACTAAGTCTTCGAACGAATGTCAAGTGTCAAGTGGGTTTTGGTATCAAAAGGCTACTATAAAGTGGATCACTATGTGTATGATGAATATGTCTGGAATTAACTCATCTCTGTGCATCCACTAAACACGATTGTAACATAATTATAATGTATTTCAAATATATATGTTAAACAAATAAACCCGATGGAGCTTTTGCTGGTTCTTCTCGATGACTTGGTTGTCGGTCCGAACCGTTGCTAGTTATAACATTCATAAGCGTTGTCTTAGGGCCTTAAATTGTATAACAGTATTTTTAATTTTGATGATGGCTTAGTTATGAAAACCTCGTTATGAATCTATAACGTACCGTTGGCTTTTTCCTATTCCGCCATGCGATACCTATCAGCCTTAAGTTGAAAATCTGTCCCCAAGCTTCTATTGCTAAAACGTATATAGTATATAAAAACATTCTGCATTTTCTGAAATATATGTTCTCAGGTACAATTGGTCCCCGAGAAGCACCAGGAGTTTTCCAAAGATTCCAAGCGGGTATTTTCCGTTTGGACGCAGATAAAGGTCATAAAATAGAAAAGGTATGGGATGAGATATCACTTGCCAATGGACTCGCTTGGGACTTGAAGGAGAAGGCGATGTACTATGTCGACTCTTTGGAATATAAAATCAGAAAATATGATTATGACGTGGATACAGGAAACATTTGTGAGTTGTTTTGTTATTGTACTATAGGTTTGGTTAGTATTTCTCTCTTCACATACAAAATGAAACATTTATTTCTTTCATGAACAAAATTAAGGATTTTACTATGTAACTTTTTAATGTTTACACACAAACTTTCTTCGTACTGTTAGACGGCCTTTTGTCACTAACTCATATATTTGGAAAAATATTTAGTTTTACATTAATTACACGGACTTTCTAATTTCATATAGAGTGGACAATACCGTACCCCGCGAAGTTTAAGTTATGCCTGACTTTAGTAAAATGAATTCATATAAAGGTAAACTAAAAATGCTTAAGTGCATAATTGCACCTGATAAAACAACGTCATATAATGAAAATGCTGAATGCGCTTTTGGTGCATAGTATCAAGGGATATAACAGTACGTCTGTTCGTAATACTCCTCGTCTCACAGCTTAATGCTTAATGATTACATGATTTTTTATTCACGTGAAGTATGCGCTAGGACATGTGTAATCAATCGACAAATTTATCACAAGTAGTCCGGTGAAGCTGTTAAGACCTTGCTGGGTCAACAGCGTAGTCGGTTCGAAAAAAAAACTTGTTACAATCGGCTACGTATCAGTTATCTCTTTCTAATACACTACTACAGTATATATGCATCCTGTTTCATGTTGATCGATACGTTTTGTTGTCTTTGAAATTATTCAACTTCTTTGTTGTTTTTTTATAAATTATTTTATAGGAAAGCTTTGATTCTTTGATAATATTCATTCCACACATCTATTAAAAATAATTCACCAGAACTATACAATCTATATGTAACGATGTAAGGACCTCGACCCCATGTCGGTGTATTTCAAATACTTTTACGTTTGTAACTAAAATGACGTTTCTACCGCAAGAATTGTATATGTACTCACAAAGACACACATTTCACAGACTTCAGTGAGTAGACATGTAGTACACTATGGTCGAAATTACACCTTATAGTGCTGTGGCTTTAAATTTCTTCTTTAGGTTTCTCTACATATTCTCTTAGATGTCTAAAATAGAATTGTCGAAAGTCACATTAGCGTGCAATACTTCATAAAATAGAGAGAATGTCTCTGGAAAGCTGTCATAGTTCAAACAATTGGAAAAGTTTCAAGCCCTGATATTTTAGAATTAATACTTTGAAGCGATAATGCTTAGTTTGTAACGTGCTCGTAATGTAAATCGTGTGGATGAAACTCCCAAACACCTCTTGTGTTAATGTGATTCACTGAAGCTTACACGAAACCGGATTCTGGGAAAGCATGTATTGCTTCCGGATGAGGTACAAATGGTCTCAGCCAAAAAAGTCCTGCAGTTCTTAAATACTACAGGACTAGGCAACATGAGGCAATCACAATAGATCAGTACTGGCCGCAGTGACACAGGACCAAGGTCTGCATAGCCCCGTTTCTAAAATAGAATGGAATAGAATAAAACGTGTTCGGGTACAGCGTCGATGGATGTTGATTCGAATCCTTATAACTGAGTCGATGCTTCCGGTGAAAGAAAACGGGATTAAGCCACGGCATGGTGGTAGGACTTTTTTAAGTCACCCGCTACCTACCGCACTCAGTCGTCAACCACGTTTTGGTGTATTCCAGTAGCTGCATTTGAGAACCAGCTCCTTTTAGGTTTGGCATACTTACCATCTTAAACCACGTCGTTATTTCACATTAGATGAGGTTGTGGGAAAACGCTAGACCCGATATAGTATATAAAAATATTTTCTGGTTTGAATAGACAGAACGATACGTATTCAATATGTGAATTTTTTCCCTGCCCCCGTGACTCATCTATTAATTTGAGATCATTTTAGAATATTGCAGAAATATCTTTAATGTTCAATTGACTTGAATTTTTATACAGTTCGTAACAATAATAGATTTATGAAAATTTTTTCAGCTAACCTTACATACGTGTTCGATTTAGCCAAAAATGAAATTGAGGGTCTACCAGACGGTATGACAATAGACACCGATGGAAACCTCTGGTTGGCCGTGTTTATGGGCTCGTGTGTTCTAAAAATTGACCCCAGAAAGGGAGAAGTCCTGCAGAAGGTTACGATTCCGGTTTCGCAA
>JACEII010000020.1:7243528-7258013 GCA_014332785.1 Antheraea mylitta
GTATTCGCTCCCAATGGAATTGTAGCAAATCCTTCAGCTGTTGGGTTGTTGTCGCTCCGTCAAAGTCCTTCAAAACACGTTTCTGGAGCATGTCCCATGTGTGCTCGATGGGGTTGAGATCTCGGGGTGTGGCTTCGGGAGCTGTTCAACCGATGCCTGGCGGTCGGACGGTACGCAAAGTCCTGGAAGCTTGGGTGGCTCTGCCTGATGCCAAAGGCGGGCCACCCTCCGGATTGCGCGTCCGGTTATCAGTCTCTAGTTCTGCTGGACGACGTCGGGAAGCGCTGGAAAGGATCATCGCTTCTCGGGTCATCTAGCATCTGGAGTGAGTGGGGCCAAACATATCGGATGCGCAGTATGGCTTTCGGGTAGGGCGTTCCACAGTGGACGCCTTGTGCCTCCTAAAGTCGCTGTCGACGGGGAGAGGGTCTTGACGGTGTCCTTAGACATCGCCAACGCCTTCAACAGTCTGCCGCATGGTGTCATAATGGAGGTGCTCCGATATTTCGGAGTGCCCCCGTACCTTTTTTTTTATTAATGTGGGGAAAACCCTAACGGATACGTTACCCTCCCGAGGGAGAGGGTAGGTTATGTCCGATTCGCACGCACTAAAACCCCACGGTGTACCGTCCGCCGCATGGTAGGGGCAGCCAGGGTTCGAGCATGCTCGCTGATTAGCTCGCTGTTATATGTCAAAAGTAAATTAAATTGAACAAGATTATGTTTGGATGAAGATTTCACGAATACTTTACAAATTCTTACAAAACAAATTACTAAATCAAAATGGATATTTTATGTTTTGTAGTCCGGTAAAGCTGTTAAGGCCTTGCTAGGTCAATAGCGTAATCAGTTCGAGAAAAAAAAAAAAAAAAAATGAAGTTGCACGGGTCAGCTAGTTTCTAATAAATATGTCATCTAATAGAAGATACATGTATTTATTTATTTGTTTTGTTACCAGTGCCGTAGCTGGACTAGAAGGTGTTGAAATTTCGTTGGAGGCGGTACCTTCCTATGGTCGAACTATATCGTGGAGTTTTCTGTAGATATTTTTAAATACTTTACTATGAAATTGCCGTTATGTATGAAAAAATGTAAACGAATTTTTTTCATCTATTTTTTATTTGTATTGATCGAAGTAATCACCCATGCAATCAATGCATCTTTGCCAACGAAGTGGCAGTTTATTGATGGCCTTCTTAAAGAAATCAGCTAGACGGGAGGTAACAAATTCTTCAAAGGCATTTTGTACTGCCTGTCGGGTATTGAATTTTTTCCCCGCCAAGGAGTTATCCAAGCTCTGGAAAAAGTAGTAGTCTGTAGGCGCAAGGTCTCGTGAGTAGAGTGGATGACGGACAACTTCCAACCCCAGTTCTTGCTACTTGGAGACCATCTGCTGTGCAGTATGAGGTCGCGCGTTGTCGTGCAGGATCAGCGAAGACGAGCGATTGACAATGCTGGTTGGAGATGTGCCAGCTTCTCCATCATTGTGTTCAGTTCTTCACAGTACACATCTGCAGTAATGCTCACCCCGTTTGGTAAGAAGCTGTGATGAATCTCACCGGCGCTAGACCACCAAACAGTGACCATCATTTTTCTAGGGGTAAGTTTTCGTAGTTCTTTAAGGTGCTGAACCAGGATCCAACCAACTTGCTGAGCGCTTGCGGTTATCAAACAGAATCCATTTTTCATCGCAGGTAACAATGCGGTTAAAAATTCCTTCATTTGTGTGTCTGTTGAGCAGTGCAAGGTACGTCTCGACGCGTACTTCGCGCTGGCGATCATTGAGTTCGTGGGGCATCCATTTGCCAAGCTTTTTTACCTTGGCAATTCGGCGCAAATGGACTAATATTGTTTTGACGCTAGATTGTGTATCATCAGCTTTCACAATCGTCTTTAATTCCTCATGTTGACCAAAGTTTTCGGGACCGCGAGGTTCATTTTTCAGGTCGAAATAACCAGAACGGAAGCGAGCAAACCAATAACAGTTGGTGCGTTGGTTTGTAGTGTTAGCTCTGTAAACGTCGTTGATGTTGCGTGCCGCTTGTGCCACGTTGCTGCCACGACGATACTCATATTCCATAATTACTCGAATTTTTAACGTACCCATGATGACAAAAAAGATTGAAATGCGATGAAAATGTAACGTTAATCAATGAACAAATGACTACTTTTGAGAAAATAATTCCATGTTTTTAAAATAAAATTAATTTGAAATTAGAATTCTTAGCCAAACAAAAATTTTTTTGATTTGAAATGGCCAGTACTGCGGAACGGCAATTTCATAGATAAAGACTTACTATACAATCCCGTAGTAAGTTATTTTGATAAAGAAAGTTTTTTTCCAACGTTAGCAATATAAGCGGGAGGTTTTATTTTATGTTACATTAACTCGACTTTTTTTATTGTCTACAAACGTTCTGGGAGAAAGTGTTTAAATATTAGTGAAATATTTCGTCTTTCATTTTTGAAGAGATAAGGGAACACGCCGACATGATATGACAAAAATCGTGATTATATTAGATCATTGATTTCATTCGTCAAACAGACTACCAGATAATTATAATTAAAAATAATTAATTAAAATTTTTATCATAATGCGATATTTTAATGAAATTAAAAAAAAAAACGATTAATAATAAAATATTATTATGTTTGGGTAAAGAGTTCCCATTCTTAAGTTTTCGTTATCTTATTATTTTGACCTGCCATGAACAAATTGTTATCGATTGATAAAAGAGTTTTATTGGTTTTAAGTTTCTGATAAAATTATAGTAGACTAGAATTATGGGTTGTCAAGTAATGTTTTACTAATTGCTTGGAACATACATTTTATTTTTCAAAACATAAAAAAGCAACGAATTAATTTTGTGTCTGTGATACTACACTTGCATGACAAACATATCAAACACTTGAAAAAGTTATTCGCCATCTACACCTAGTTGGCTGCAAATTAGAATGTTCCTTCACATACTGAGTAATAATGTGTTGGTGTATTTTTTTAAACTATATTATTTTTCATACTACTCGTTCGCAGATCAGATGCTTACAGTAGATTGTGGATGTATACATTAACACTGGTGATGCCATTGAAACTGATATAAACAAATTAAACTCACTATAATAAATAACATCTGATAATAATAGAAACTAAATATATACTGTTTAGGTCGTTAACATTAAAATAATTTTAATGGTTAATCCAGCTAAACATAAAGAAACAGTACTCTGTGGGCACGGATCAGCTAGTAAAGAATAAAGTTTAAAAACATTATTCAAAATTTAGTGAATTATTAAGTGAATATTAAAATGTAGCACTCAACGTTCAGTGAATATCAATATCACTATCAACTACAGGTCACGTGATAGCCATTATTGGTACACACTGAATGAACTAAAGTGTTGTCAAACAAGATTGTCATAATTTGTACAGTTTATTTACATTGTTCATTCGCCGGCCGGCATTCCGCTTGGAAGGGTGTGTGTTCTGTGAAGGTAGGTATTTAAATATAGAACATTAAATATTAATTGTAAATACATATGTTTTGTGTACTAATTATATCTCCAATAATTGTAAGAAAAGTTCTCTTTACTACGGGTTTGTTTTGATTTCTTTATTAATGCAGTTTTAATATTACGGTCTTCGGCAATGATATTTTTATAAAGTAAAACAGATGTGTTTGGTCTTCGGTTATTTGTTTCTCATTGAAAATATATATTTTTTTATTATTCAGGTTTTCTGCAGTCTTCTTTATTTAAGCTACTTTGTTAGTTTATCGTTGTGTCGAGTTTTTCTACCTGTTTTCTTGTTTAGGTATAATGATCACGTTACCTACACAGGTTCTTTTTGTTAAACGTCTTAACTAGAGGCAAAGGCTTTCGAGAAGAATCTCGAAAAAAAGCGCAGGAATATATGTTAGTAAGAATTAAACGCTGCAGTTGAATTCAGCTACGTATACTGAGTACAATGATTAACCAATATTTCAATTATATTTAATACGTTGTTGTTCATTAGCAAACGTTATATACATGGCTCACGATTGATTAATATGTTGGTTAATGAGCGATGGAAGGACACTTTCAATAAAACCAGCTCGGCGATGCGCTACGTATAGATAATTTATATACATATATATAATCCCAAAGAATGTGTAATTTTTCATTCTGTAACTAGATGGCGGCATTAGAAAAATTTTGCTTTAGTGTCAAGGTTTTCTCTCAGAATACTTAAATTATATACTAACTCTAGCGGTTCATGCAACACGCGTCGAATGTTAGTTTGATTCATATCTTTATGTTGGCCATTTAAAATTATTTAATGTGCCTATTATTTTAATATATAAACTATGTCATTATACGATACTTTCATTAAAATTAATTATCTAGTTTTTGCAAAAAGACACCCATCCATCTTCACAACATTCTAGTTTTACGATTTCTAATAAATGAAATTAAATTCAATGTCGCTTGTTTTTAGTCAGTTAAATTTCAAACCAATTTTTACATGTATTTAACATACTCAACTTACGTTCTATTGAAATGAATGAATTTCTAAAACATTACATGTTGTCTTCGAAACAACTTAAAAAGCACATATAGTGCTATTATTATGAAATGACTTTACATTTAACTTAGTAAAATTTTAAAATTTAACTCACGGATGGTACACTCCAGTGGGTCTAAGATAGTCCGGTGAAGCTGTTAAGGCCTTGGTAAGTCAATAGCGTAGTCAGTTCGACAAAAAAAAGTGGGTCTATGAATATTACATTGTAGCTGTCCTTTTTTTATATGTAGCCCAGGTGAGAACTAAGAAGTATTTTAAAAGTTCATTCTTCTAATATTATAGAGTTAGTACATTTTAAAATATAATGAAACTTAAAGAGTATTTCCTTATTAAAAAATTGATTACATTTAAATCTTATAAAAATGTAATACCTCTTTTATAAAAAAAATTAATGTACTTCGCTGAAGTTTGTTATTTCCGGTTTATCTACTTAGAACAAACAGTTAATAAAACACAGTGTTAAAAATGATATACGTAAGTATTTTGTTATTTATCTGTATTTATAATAATTGTTATTATTCAGTTACGCAACGTTCATGATTATCTACGTGTCACGTCAAATCGTTTGAAGATAATGAAGTGTTACTTGCATTATTTGTGAGTTATTGGGTAGTTTTTTTAATACCCTGCAAGTAATCTTGCTTTATCTTATAATATTGTAAAGGTGTGCCAAAATTGACAAGTAATAAAAAAAGCAAAATTAAAAAGTAAAATAGATTTTGTTTACTAAAACTTATATTTCAGGGGATAAAAATAAACTACAGACGCTCTAGGGTCTAGGTCCTGTATAGCGGTTAATAAAAAATGTTTTTGTTTTGTTAATTATCCTTTTTATAATATTATAATCGAAAAGAAACTATGGAACGAATTTTGATGAAATTTTACAGTGATATCTAAAAAATACATAGACTACAATTCATAAAAATGTTCTTTAATTTGACCATATATAACAAAAAATATCAAATAAGTTGAAAAATCATACCATCTAAAAGCTATTTTAGTGTTTATTAACATAAACCGGCAAAGTTACACGAATCAGATGTAAGGTGGTATTATTTATACATACAAAAACGAAGTCACGGGTTGCTGCTAATCTATACTAATATTATAAAAAGCTAAAGTTTGTGGTTTTGTGACGTTGTAGAGGGTAGTCTCAGTGACTACTGGGCCGGTTTGAAAAATTCTATACTTCACGCTAAGACCAATAGGGGCGGAGCGGAGCATCAATGATGAATATTTCAAAATCGGGAATTTTCTCCTTTCGAGAACTTCCGCTGCGTGTTAGCGTAACCCAAAAGTAACTATTCCACGCGAACGAAGTCACGGGCAGAGGCTTATAAATGTGTCGTGACAATTAATAAATTCAATGAGCACGCCCTAATAAACTGATCTATGCGCAAAAGTCTCATAATAATTTTCGTCGCGGTTGAACACTGTTTTGTGAATAGTAATAAATAAATTTAATTTTTATACGAGAGTGAGTTTCATCTTTCACTTTACTTTGATGATTAGCTGACACTATAATATAGTAAAGTTAAAGGGGTGGTGGCTTAGTTGATAGCGTGTTCTGACATCGCGTCGAGCGACGTAGGTTCGAATCCTAGTAGCTGAGTCGGAGATTTCAGTGAAGGAAATATTCATGATGAAACCTATAGGATGGCAGGGCTTTTTTTAATCTGCCTGACCAGCTGCCACCCTCAAGTTAGATATGTCACCAAATAATTCTTGGCAGTGGCGGATTTACCTTAAGGCCTAGGAGGCCCG
Source organism: Antheraea mylitta (assembly GCA_014332785.1). Classification (NCBI taxonomy): domain Eukaryota; kingdom Metazoa; phylum Arthropoda; class Insecta; order Lepidoptera; family Saturniidae; genus Antheraea; species Antheraea mylitta. Next base: position 7,249,854 of record JACEII010000020.1, read on the forward strand.
GGTCTAAGGCAGCCAATTGTGACAAAAAATTCACTGACACAAGGGTGGCTGGTACTTAGTACATGGCCTCGGGCCTAGGGTGGTCAAGACTGCAAATCCACCACTGCTTCTTGGTGTGTTCCGACAACCACATTTAAGAGCCAGTCTCCTCTAGGCTTAGCGTGTTTACCATCTTAGATCCCATTGACATTTCACATCAGATGAGATTCTGCTAAAACCATTGATAATTACGATTTTCTTGAAAATATTATGTGCAGCGTTATTTTAAGAAAATCTACAAAGTACAGTCATGTTAGGTTTACAATGTTATTATATATATATGGATATAGTTATTTGGCTACATATTTTACAATATTAGTAACGTCTTACGTAATATAGTTTGGTTAGTACGCACAAATGAAGTGGATGAGAAATATTACCAAGGAGCGTGAATTCTGACTTGCCAAAAAAACTGCCCTGGAAAGTTCTAACAAGACGAGCACCATCTTCTTACTTGTTGTTCATTAAAATGTTCGCAAGAAACTATTAATATAATTGATTACCTACTTAAGAAAGGCAGTATCAGTCTAGTAGATTGGTTGCCAAAAAAAGAAGAAATTACGTGTTTTGAAGACAATCAAACAAATCCTTACAATACTAACTCAATGTTTTATACAAAATATACATATTCATCTCCGTTCAATGCCTTTTCCTACCGGTTAACTTCAGTTGTAAAATTTTATTGCTTTTTGTACACTGCTTTGTAAAAACAACTAAATCATTTGGCTAAGGTTGAATTGGCAAAATCCTAAGTTTGTAGCGTAACTAAAACTACGTGTGGGTATCGGTGAATGAATGTGGTCGGTTCCGAGCATCACTTTCATCGAGACTGTGCGTCTTATGTTTTATATGCCAATGGGTCAAACACTAAAACTTCTAAAGAAGAAACAGAAGAAATTTCAAAACATGATAATTTTCTATTGGGTTCTCTTTTGAATATGGTCATCCTTCACTACTGCCAACATGTACCACTTTCAAACATATACTTATCTTGAAACTCTTACCAATGTTTCCGTAATTGAATTTAGCCACAATTAAATTGAACTAGCATTGTCAATTTTTAACTTACAATTCTAAACATTTCTATTTTTAAAGTCTCTTATATTTCGAATATTATGAAGGAAAAAAGCGGACTTTTATGAAATACAGATTGTCATTTCTTTCTCAGATGTCGATTAAAGTTGAGAAAATATCGGAGCCACTATTGCTTGGTGAAGGTCCGCACTGGGATGACCGCCAACAAGCCTTATTCTTCGTCAGTATTGAAGAAAATACTATACACAAATACGTGCCCAGCACAGGGAAATACAGCAAAACTACTTTAGGTAAGTTAGAAATCGTTCATTCGTGTAGTTCAATCACTGTGAGATTACAAGTGGGAAGTGTCTTACGTGCACAGTTAAAAATGCATGTCATTGTCGTATCTAAATAAACTAATCTAATTCAACCCATTAATTTATGCCCTGATAAATAATCATCAAAGGTAATTAATTATATCGTAATGACAATTTTAAATTTCAAATAATTATCCTCGATATAATTATGAAATATCTTACAATAGTTTTATCAACAACGACATAGACCTTTTCCCTTGTACCTATTTATGTAGGCAAACATCTTGTTGATCCACAATATTTTTGCATGACAAAAAATTTGGATTAACACTGTGTCTGGTAGTGTTGATAACACCGAATTTTGTACGATCACCAAAGTTTAGTAACGTCGGGTGCGGTCATTACTTGAATGGATGACCATTTGGAAAAGTTTCACATGTGTAGTGTGTCTTTAAAACCCCCATTTTTCCTATACTCAAAATCGGCCAAAACTTTCCAAAAACATTGCCGGTGTATTTAAGATGTATCATTGAGTTTATTTGTTTCAAATTACAAGTCTGCAGGACGTAAGGCTGGGTAATAAAAGAAGTGTACACTGTGTGTAATTAAGAAAAGTAATTAGTATTATATTAAATTCGTGATAAGTAAGCACACACTGTTGATAACACAAGGTAAAACGCCGACGCTTTGTCGTGTTCTACTAATAAATCCCCTTTAGAAAATAGGTTGCAAATAATGCAGAAGATTAGAAGTTTCCAACTACAGAGGTTATATTTTCCGTTTAAAGATAAAAAAATATTCTCCAGATGGTCGTGTCGGTTTCATAGTTCCTGTAGAAGGTGCACTGGATCAGTTCGTGGTGGGGGTGGAGCGTAAGTTCCTCATCATAAAATGGGACGGTGAAAATGGAAGTAAAGTTTCTGTGGTGAAGGAACTCGGAGAAGTGGATCCCGAGGAGCCAGAGAATAGAATTAACGATGGAAAAGCTGATCCTAGAGGCAGACTTTTTGCAGGTATCTTAGATTATGAATATAAAAAATATATGCAAGATTTTTACGTTGACGGTCAACATTATTGTGAAAGAAATGGCAACGCATTTGCTTGTATGTTTTCAAAGATTTTCAATTACAGTTTAATATTTACGGTTATAACCACAGGAGTAAGGGAGTGCTTTTACGTAAAGTAAAATTCTTTTGCACAAAAATTTGTCTTCTAATTTACGCAAATAATACAGACTGTAATTTGCGGTTTCTCTTTAATTTTGTGGACGAAACCTAGAGTCATGAAATAAAAAACGGTATGATTGTAACACCAAATATAATCGCAAACTAACCATCCCATGTTTTAAACTCAATAAGATCATTAAAATACTTTTAGGTGATTTTAGAATTAGATTTTACAATATAGTACCAAAGCACATTACCGCTTTGCCAGATAGAAAGTTCAAACATAAAGTCAAGCGGGTGTTAATGTCTAAATTTTACTATAGGGTACAGAGTTTATTATAAGGATTAGTAAGGAGTAGTCTGATGAAGCTGTAAAGAAATCACTTGGTCAATAGTATAAAAAGTTCGAAAAAAAAAGGATATATATCCCTACCTATAAATCTAATAACATACAATTTTATGTAGTCGTAGTATAAAAGTATTAAAAAAAGCTAAAAGAAAGATTTTTTTAAGTCGTAAGTCTCTAAGTTTAAATTAGTAATACCATCTAGTGACGGTGAAGGTAAACATCATGAAGAATCCTGAACCTGAGAAATGTTTTTGTAGTACCACCGTATGCGGGAAAATATAGAACTGTGGATTTCTCAGAGTTTGATATCGTCAAACCTCGTGCGCAAGTGTGGTGATTATGTTCATACATTCCTTCGGAAAGAAGCCTATGGTCATGCAGTGGGTCTCTTACAGCCTGATGATGATGAGTTTTTTGCTGGTTCTTCCCATCAACAAGTTAATTTCTCGGAGCGGTGATAGTGTTATGCATTCATAGCGCGTTTTCATGATCTACAACACAATTTTAATATTAAATAATAGGATTTAACAAGATAACAGATTCAAATATGAAATTATGAATCGTACAGTTTGTTTCATACACTAAATGTTCCTCATTAAAGGTACTCTAGGCCGTAAAGATGAAACAGGCAATCATATCAAGGAAAAAGGTTCATTTTTCCGCCTCGACGCTGCTAAAGGTCACAAGATTGAGAAATTATGCGACAAGATATCAATTTCGAATGGTCTTGCTTGGGATTTAGCCGAAAAAGCAATGTACTACGTTGATACCACGGAACAAAATATCAGAAGATACGACTACGATGTTGAAACTGGAGAGATCTGTGAGTTTTGTGCTAATAAAGCCAATTTTATATTGTGTTTATGTAATAAAGCATCAGTTTGTACTATTTATAGTTAAAAACACGTTACAAATGGTATAAAGATTTGGTCATTGTTTTTCTTTCTCAGTAACTAGTGAGAGCAGCTCTCTATATTTTGTTGTCTTTGGTAAGGCGATGCAATTCAAGTGCATTCAAAGAAGTTTTTTTATTATAATAAACTTCTTAAAAATTTGTAGAACAAGAGAGGTTTTGTATATGCTGTTATTTCAGTACAGTACTACGTGGTATACTTTCGAGTGGAATAATAAATGTATTATACAGTTTTCACTTTTTCTTCTACTAAAGTAGTATTTAGAGATGTTAAATTTCTTTATAACTTCTTAATTCATAGCGTATTGATAATTGGGAATGCCAATAAACTTGTCGTTACATTTCGAAGTGAGCTAAATCCAATCTTATTAGTTCATATAACATGTTTCATTTTTTAAGCTTTCCAATTTTTATACACCGAGAACGAAGTTCAAATTTTGCCTTCCATAAGGTTTTTAGTCTTTTTTATGATCTTCATATTTTACATGCACAATTTTTATCATAAATATTAAAATAAAATGAGTTTTTAAACGTAATAAGAAAACTATACTGCATTAAAATATAAATAAAATAAAATATTAGTTAAAAGTAATTTCTAGACAGTTTCTTAGAACACTACAGGATAATTGACGTTCGTTAGCGATATTATTGTTTTATTTTCAGCTAATCTTCGCTACATCTTTGACTTACCCAAGAACGGTATCCAAGGCGTACCTGACGGTATGACAATAGACACCGATGGGAACATCTGGTTGGCCGTGTTTTTCGGCTCCTGTGTTCTAAAAATTGACCCAAGAAAGGGGGAAGTATTACAAAAGGTTCCGATACCAGCTCATCAGATCACATCTTGTACGTTTGGAGGACCGAATTTGGATATTCTGTTCGTGACGACTGCCTGTTTGAATATAGTTGAGGAGCAGAAGCCACCGTGCGGATCTACTTTCATGGTAACTGGGCTAGGTGTTAAAGGATTCCCTAATGTTAATTTCAAATATTGAAATGATTTTATTATTGAAACCAGACTTTCTTTTATTTTCAAAATTGTTCTTTTGTTTTGTTTGAAAAATTGGAACATGTATTTTTAAAATTTTGTATCCGGAGATAAAAATAAAAATTGAAATTAAAAATAAGTTTTGTTTATATGGCCTTTTTATTTATTAAAAAAATATTTAAATTTAAAAACATGTCAATTAAAAAAAAACGTCGGTGCAGGAGAACATCTTGGAGAAACCTGCTCTTGAGAAAATTTATTTTAAGTACTATAGTGTATATAGATAAATCAATTTCATGCCCAATAATTAAATTAGGTGATTTAACAATTGACCGTGGTGTAAAATTAAATAACAAAAGTGTAAGAAACCGCACTAATATTAGGTAAATTCAAACATTTGAAACTATTATAACGTAATACTAAGTTTGAGAGTTAGATGGCGTTAGGAATAGTTTTGACTGTTACAAAAGATAAAGTATTACACAATAACAGGTGGGACGAAGGTTGAATTATAGACGGCGTTAAAAATGATTTTAACGGTTATAAAAAGTAAAAATCAACACAATAAAAAGTCCTAATACGTAGGTTGCATTTTCAAATGTGTTCGTCGTGTAACAAAATCCAAAATTATATAAATCTGTTTCTCTGTAGTCCATTAACCTCTTTGAAAACCAAATTAAAGCAATATCATCTTAAATACTTTGCTCTGGAAATCATTCTATCTCATTCTTATAAATGTTCTTTTTTGTTTTTGTCCCATAGTATTAGTGTTTCTTTTTGTAATTTGGTATTCTATTTTCTTTAGTTCAATATAAGTTATGGTTACTTTTCTATATTTAAGTATATTTATTAAATATATAGCATCGAATTGTCAGATTAAACTCAAGGTCCGTTTCATAGACCTAATAAAAAAAGAGTTGAGGCAGTCATAACGACTGACAATAGAAAAGTCAAAACAACGGCATTTTTGTATTCTCTTTTGAATTTCTAAATTAATTATAGTTTTTTAAATCTTATGATATGTAAACTGAAATTATTGACATTAGTCTGGTCTTCTTATCTAGTGGCAATACGAGCAATAATTATATACATGTTTATATAGTTTAATAATTAATCAGACGTATGAGGTACTGCAAAATCTCAATACAAAATATGAATGCCGTTATACTATGAGTCACCATTCTGATGCAAGCGCAATATGGTTTGTCACGCTTACCAGCATGTCGCTGACGTCACCTCCCGTATCATAAATTTAACTTCAACTAAAAATATCACTAAATGCATCTAAAGAAGCACTACAAAAAAAATTGGAGTGTTTTATAAAAAGATTTTTTAGCAGGATCTTAGTCATCGTGTAGTATACATTTTGTAACATTGGTGGTGTTTGGGGCCATTCAAGAATTACGTGAGCAGAATTCTTATAATTTTTGGCCGGTCCCTCCCTTTGGTCATTTGGTCAGCAAACGTAAGCAATGCTCTTAACCCTTCCTCTCATAATTACGTAAACATTTATATAAGTATATTCCAATATATTTTATTTCAGCAAATAAATATTGCTGACGTAATCATCATCCAGACTCCCAACTTCCTATGTCATCGAAGATAAGTAAATCAAGGACACTCACACCCCCCATACGTGCCTACGTACTACTTGAATGACCCCCCTTAACACGTTCACGCCGGTGTGTACCACCGGTGGCACGCACTAGACTGTCTTTTCTGGCGGCGCGTACCACCGGTGGTACGTATTCGATTGTGTTATTTTTTTATAAATAAACGTCAAATTATCATTATTTCTAATAGCACAATCGAATACGTACCACAGGTGGTACGCGCCGCCAGAAAAGACAATCTAGTGCGGGCCACTGGTGGTACGCGCCGGCGTGAACGTGTTAACGTAATGTAATTGGGTTATGGTGCAAAAGTAAAGTGGATAGGAAATAATAACCCAGGGCATGGATTCTGAAATGCCACAAATTCTAACAAGGACCTTGTTAAAATATTGAGATAATTACAAGACACTTGTAACATATCCACTTGTTAGCAGCTGAGGTAGAAACCATATTTTTATTACAGAAATGGGCAGTTGGAGCAATTTACAATATGGGACCTCGCGAACCCTTAAAAACTAAGTTCAAGGAATTCGGTATCTTAACTCTGCTCGCCAATACATTCTTGATAATTTAATGTAAATCCGCAAGAGCCTAGAAAAGCTGGATTTCGTAAGACCGGCATAATACTAGGAACTGTGACAAACTGGTTGTCCCATGTTTTAGACTTAGTAAAACGAGTAATAGTTTTTTTGGGAAATAGTGTACGGCTCATTAAGAAAGTTCCAAAGGATATTACTGATTTGCCTGATTGTGAATTTAAGCGCCACGTCAAGTGGGTTTTGGTCTCAAAAGGCCTGTTATAGAGTGGATCAGTATATGAACGATAGTGATGTCTGGAATTACCTCATCTCTGTGCATCCATTAAAAACGTTTCTAAGATGAATGTAATATATGCTAAATATAATATATTTGTTAAAAAGAAAAACCAGATCGAGTTTCTTGCCGGTTCTTCTCGATGATTGGGTTGTTTCCGAACCGGTGGTAGTTTTAACGTTCATAAGTGCCTTATTAGGGCCTAAATTGAATAAAGGGATTTTGATTTGCTTTGAACGGCAGTAATAATCTAGAGGATTAATTGCTAAAAATAAAAAAAACAACACAATAACAGGTGATAAGTGATTTAATCGAGTTTAACATTGACATTACGATGTCCCCGGACACCGAGTCCGGTGACTTGGAAGGTGGCGCCGCAGGGAGGCAGCTGCTCCTGGCCGCGGTTCATGCAGGCGGAGGTCACGTACAGCACGTCCAGGTCTCTACCCCCGAACGTCGCGGAGGTCACCTGCAGAGCTGGTATCGGCACCTTCTCGAGGAGTTCCTCACTGCGAGGGTCTATCTTCAACAACTACGGATAAACAGACAAACGTCAACGAATCATTTTTTAAGTTATACTTTTTTTGGCGCATTAGGGGAAAATGAGAGTAAATTTTTACGATCCGCGTGCACACCGTCACGAAAAACCGACACCCTGGAGTTAACTATAGTCAACATTTTGTTTCTTTGTAATAAACGATAAATGCTTGTATTTCTTTGTATTAAAACTTTTTTCTTACAAAAATTAAAAAATACCTTTTTTTCTATTGTTAGTGTTGTTTTTTCTACAAACGTAGAATAAGGCGAAAGATAAAATTTTGAAAAGATTATTATCTTGTTACGCCAAAGAAGTATAACTTCTAACGCGTGTACATAAGTGCACACACATTTTTTATTTCGAACTGACTACACTATTGACGTAGCAAAATTTTAACAGCTTCA